>BGPR01000057.1:1180182-1292328 GCA_013235015.1 Araneus ventricosus
GATAATATTTTAATATTCTCAAGCACTTTTTGTATAAATTTATTCATTTATTGTTCAATTAATCGCATTTATTTTATTTTCCTCTCTCGGTGTTTATGTTTGACACGATCTTCGTGATTTATGAAGTTCCTCAGTTGGTTTTGTTCCGCCTTGTGTCATGTTCTGAAAATAATGTTGCCAAGAAACTATTTACCCGTTTACAGACCGAATTCAGATCCAGATTAATTTTTTTAATTCATTTTTTGCATGTTTTTACCTTCTAATGCTTTAGTTTAAAGATATTGTCTTTTAAAAATATGTATCGAAAAATTTTATATATGTTTTATTATCGTTCAATTGGGAACATAGTCCACTCTTGATTAAGCCTATTACACTAGACATTGAAAATGGAAACAGTGATGATCATCCCCTAAATATTTTAATAAGCAAAGTATTGTAAACATTTTCATAACTAAGTTAACAGATATGAATTTAATTGAAAATTTATGAATGTAAATGAATTAAAAAAATATGTTTTAGCAAAAAATGAAACTTTATAACAGTTTCCTATGTATACTCTGGGAAGTAGTCTCAAATGCATACCCTTTTTTTTGCTCTTTATTAAAATTCTCAAAATCTGTATTTTCTCCAAATTATGCATATTTATCTGAGTTGTTACAATTAGGCAATGTCTATCACTTCTTCAGCTGCAATTATACCTAACGTAAATCTCTTTGGTTGTGTTTGAGGTCCATCTTTTGGCCCGGTTCATAAAAGGATAATTGTGACTTACACGAAATTCCAGATGAGTAAGTTGGTTATGTTTCCTGTGAGTTGCCAGCGTACAGCTCTCCAGAAACAACTATATTTAATATAGTGTGCAAATAAAATAAACCACTATTTCTTTCAGAAGTTGTAGACAGCAAAGCCGTGATTTTATACAACTGATAAACCCCACCCAGCCCAAAATTATATTTATGAATCCACTCTTACTATTCATGTGTGTACTTTTGTCTTCTGTTTATGAGAATATCTTTAATCAGGTGGATTAGAAGTTGAAAATATTAATTAGAGGAAACAATCACTACAGGATTGTCTGCCATGTTACAAATGCCATTCGACAAATTTATAATTACCCAACGCCAGACTGCAGATAAAAATGGATTTTTTTTCCCCCACCAGAATTAAGAGCATTAACCTTTAACAACCAAAGGGGATTTCCTTTCCAATTATTTGAGAATTGTCCTTTTCCATTTTGCTTTCAGTGGAAAACTCGCAATAGGGAGATCCTCTTCTCACAGAATAGTTTCATATCACCTAATCGTTCACATGAACATTGCCTTAATGAATTATAGCAAATGCTTTTCTTATTTATATAATTATATATTTATAATGTTATTAGTAATGACATTTTAACTGATGTATGGATTTTAGATCTCTTGATTGTTTTTTAATTTTTTTAGAATTTTATGTACACACAAATCTAAAATGTAAAATAGCCATATTTTAGAATTTCTTTTATATTACATTCCATATTTATATATGAACATAAAAATCGTTTATGTCTTTAATTGCAGGGAGTCTCCAGATAACAAATCGCCATTCTCTAAGAAAATATCTGCTTTAGAGAAAATTTTGTTATAGGCGAGATTCAAGATTTTGCGTGTTATTTAATGTAAATGTTAGCTAAACCTTTATTAGGTGCGATAAGTCTAAAAGTATTTAATTATGACTTGTACAAAAATGAAGTAATATATTATAAATTTGTTAAAATTATTAATTTTTATTGTATAAATAAATGTCAAAACCGAAGACACCCACCAATTTAGAGAATAAATATGTACTAGTATGGTTTTACGTTATTTTAATCTTGAAAATCTTGCTATTCATACTGTGTTTGCATTTCCGTGATGTTAAATTTCATAAAAAATTTTCACATTTTATTTGGGTAAAATAGAGTCAGGCATATTTTCTTCCATTTGGAAATCCTTTATTGGTTTCGAATGATTTTGTGTAGATTTCCCAGTCCTATTGGTTGTGTATCACGCCTTTCATTTTTCGAATAACTTTCATTCTTCCTGCTTTTATTGTTGTCCATTAAACTTTCAAAATCTCTTTCACTATAGATTTGAAGCAGTTAACAGTTCTTGCATCCACTTCTAAAAATGTCTGAGAGAGTTGCATCATCTGTTATTCTTCCATTCCCCTTCTATGTTTTTTTCATTTTTCTTTCTGCTAAGAACGATCTTCATCGCTCGAATCACTGTCTCATCTGTGTAATTACTGAATTCCTCTCTTTAAAAGCAATTACAGATTGTTTAGCAGTTGCAAAATCAAATTTCCATAATCGCTATAAAGTTCTGCAATTCTTTCAAGTTCTGATGTTTTCTTGAACTGCTTTCATTTTTTTTTCAATTGTAATTGATCATTTCTTTCAAGATTCTTTTCCTATAGTATATTCTATTTAATTATTCTGCGCTTATACAGGGGCTGCAATTTTAGTAGTTAGAGGAAAGAAATGACACTAGCATTTTTTAGCTTTTTCCACATCCTTTGAATGAATTGATAATTGTCGATACTTAAGCAATTTATTTGTGTTGTTATCCAAATGCTTTCACATATGTCAAAATTTCAGACGTCCACTTATTTTTTTGTTGAATTCAGATGAACTTCTAAAGATTTGACCCCTAAGCACCTTGGAGATTTACTTTTTCCAAAAACAAGCACTTTTATCACGTAACCGAACGAAGTAACGTAGAATTATTATTTAAAAGAAAATTAATTTGTGAAAAATGAGTTACGTATAAAGTTTTGTTAAAATAAAACTATGGTAAAAATTATCTCACTAAAAAATATGGCCATGTAAAAACTCTTTTTGATTATACGTAATTATTAAGACTTTTGTTTCTCATTTTTTGAACTAACAGTTCAAGTTTTCTTTTATGTTCCAGTCTGCTATTTTCCTCCATTTTCTAAATTTTGCTCTCTTTCTTTGATTTTTTTTTCTCATAGCTATTTTCTTACTATCAAGTTCCTCCTAATACCATTTTTCTGATAACCTTAAATGTTTGCACGTTACTATCAATAGCATCATGCAAAAAATCTTTTTTCTAAAATATTCAACAGCAGACTGCTCTTTGCTCATCATTTTGTATTTAACACTCTAAATTGAAGAATATGTTTCAATATGCATTCTTCCTGATCTTTTATCTATCAAATCTGACATTATTTTGAATGCCGTGTGCTATTCACGTCTTTTGAGTTTGCACCCCGCTCCCCCCCCATGCATTACCAAAAATTTTAATGCAGATTTACATCGATCCCAAGAATGACAAAATTCGATGCCAAAAACGCTGAAATCCATACAAATGTGTCATGCCTGTGTTGATAGACAAACGTTAGGGTATGAAAACTAACAAAAAATGAAATCGAAATCACTAACAAAAACGAAGAAAATAAAGTTAAAAAGAACAAGAAAATAAAATGGCTTCCTTCATGGAGATCTAGCAATATTTTTTCCTCACAAACTTCCGATCAGAAGAAATTCATGGATAATTTTCTTTCATCCAATCAGAATTCGGAATAAATTCTGATTGGATGAGATGAAAGAGGATTGGATGAAACGAGAAAGAAAAGGACACAACCTTCAGGCATTCCTCCCAATGCTAAACTTAAAGCGGGGCAAAACACTGATACATAACTTTCGGCATGATTACGCAATATGTTACGAAGTCGAAACTCTTCATACGCAACATTTTCACATGGCGCACAGTTTTTGTTTGCGTGAGCAGGCCCCCCCCCCACACACAACACATTAAATCTGACTACGTCTAAAAGACGGTTTTGGGTCGAAGTTCACAAAATTTTTTTATAGTTTTATTTCAAAGCCCATTTATTTAGCTTTCTAAATCTGGGTTTATTTTATTTTTACGATGAATAGAAACGGAGATATAGAATTTTTTATAAAGCACGGTAGCTAAAAACGAAACCGGAAGTGGGCTGTTTTCCCTCGTTATACCCAATACACCGCACTCTGAAGTATAAATTAATTTGCTTTTTATTTATTTCGGTTAATTATACACTCTATCTGCAAGTCATGTCAATTTGAATAAGATTTTGAGTTTCGACAAGCTACTATGAACATTTTTGCCAAAATGCACATTTGTGGAGTTACAAAATTCACGTTTTGGGACATCGATAGCTTAATTGTTGTTTAATGATTGATTTTATGGTCTTAAAAGAGTATTTCATGAACTGGGAACAGTTGCTGGCCAACATATACATTGAAATAATATCTTAACCTCAATAACCATAGAATCGTCACTTCTAATAGACAGTTTTTGGCAGGAACAAAAAACGCTAGAAAAAAATTACGGACCCTCAGAATGAAAAAATGTGATAAGATTCTGAATAAAGAAGGTATATCCTACAAATGTTACGAATTTCAAAAGAAGTTAAATAAACATACTTTTAATGAAAAGCAAATTAAAACTTTAAACGCGTTTTTTGGAAAACTTATATTTCGTCAAAAGTCACTTACGCAAAACACGATATCTCAAAACATTATCTATATATTTCCTTGAAATTTTGTATATATGTTGTCTTAAGTGTAGTAAAGGCAATGAACTAGACATATAGTTTTGAGATCAATAGTTTTTGATTTAGAGCTGCCTAATGTTGATTATACCTATGCATTTTGTGAAATTTTGAATAAGAGAATATTCGACTGGCCATAACTTTCCTGTAAATGCAAGTATTTCTTAGATCCTAGTTCATTGCCTTCACCATAGCTGTAAATGTGCTGTGTAGAGAAATAATTTGAATATATGGATTAGAATTTCTGCTAGAGTGTTTTGCTTTTTGCTCTAATTTTACCCCTTTTCTACCTAAATTATCCCATTTTACTGAATCTCAAGTGACATAAAATTTCCTGACTGGTATTAATGGTTGTTGTGAATCATATTGAGTCAGAAAATGAACTGAAATTGCACATTAAAGCGCTTTTTCAAAAATTCGTTCCCACACGTAGTCAGATACCTTAACAAAAATTTTAATGCAAATTTGCATTGATCCCATGAATGATTAAATTCAATGCCAAAAAAGTGGAAATCCGTGTTTCCGCGGAAATGTGTCTTGTCTGTATTTTTGAATGAACAAGTGAAGAAATTGCATAATTTTTGTTGCATATGAAAGATTAGGATAAAGGATTTTTCCCCAATATGAAAGACAAATAATTCTCCTTTCTTTTACACGAAACATATATAAAAACATAAGGAATTTTTTACAAACACTACCAGTGGAATAAATAAAAATTTATAGAAAATCCATAATTATTACTATGAACTCAAATTTACAAAATTTCAACTTATTACAAAATTAAACATTTTCTTTGTTGATGCAACAAAAATTTTATAAATAACCATATTTATTCATTTCACAATTACAAAGCAGTTAAATTTCGCATTATTCCTGTGACTGCTTTTGAAACCTCATTTAGTGGTTCAAAGAAACATAAGAAAAATAGGATTATGCCTATCCGAATATGTGATCCCATTATCTTTGTAGCACCAAAAGTATGGAATTTTGTACTATCTTTATTGTCAGATTATGAAGAAGGGATCTCTACTAACAATGAAAAATTTCATAATTTATAACTTTCTTAAATAATCATTGGATATTAATTTGGGCAGAATGCAACATATTTATTTACATAACACTTCTATTAGATTATATGACTGCCAAGATGAATCCCAGCATAACAGCTATTGAGCAACTGTAAACTTATTCAGAGTCCTAATTGGACCAAGGTACATCAAAATTTTATGAAGTTCATACACTCATTCTAGGTGCAGCTACAGAGTGTGAAAAGTAAGCTCTGGTTCAAACATTTACTAAGGCAATTGCCAAGAATTGTCAAATAATAGAAAACTAGCATAACTGAATTAAAAAAAAAATTATAACTTTACACAAGGAAGGTACAAAAATCAGATTTTACCTATGATTGAGCTTGAAGGTACTAAGCGGTAATTGTGGCGTTTATACAGTTGCACTCTATCTTGTGCTTTGGCAACAGCTTGTTTACAAGCACCAGAACCTGGAAGCATATACAACAAATGAGAAAAAGAAATTTATTCAAATGAAATAGGGGAGAAAAACTATTTTTGGTTTGAAATTAATTTTATCAGGTATAATTAACATTCCTAGTTTTTACAACACAGTAATACAAAAAGAATATAAAACCATATTAATGAAGAAGGGAAAATTAATAGAGATAACAAACTAAGGAAGCAAAAATTCTATATGCAATAAGCATCAATAACAAATTAATTCATCAGCTGAAAAAGTTATGTGTTTTATAAGATATCCCAACATCTTACCAGTGTATTTCAATTCATTCATATCTCGACTGTGAACATCTGGCAAGTAATGAGATACTTCCTGAAAAGAAATATGCTTAAATGAATAGTGAGAATAAAATGATAAGGAATCAGCAAAATAATAATAAAAGTTCCTAAAAAGTTACTTTTATTAGTGCACTAAAAAGCAGTTTCTTTTTTTTTATTTTAAATAATCTTAGGCTTTTAAGTCTCATTTATAATTCATAATTATAAATATAATGGAATCTAGGAATAAAATTTTTCTAAAATTTACCACTAAATAGCACTACTCACACAGAGTTAAAATTTAATTGTTCAATTAACTGATAATTAACATCTAAAGATATCAAAATAGTGTAATGACATCAAGAACAGACAAGTGTACAAAATTCTAGCACATCAAGAAGTGAATGGAAAACCAATTACAAAATTCCATCTTTAAACATGAAACAAGTCAAGTTAAATAAAAATAGGTAAAAATAAAGCTTACAATTTCAAAATTCCACCAATTAAAATTTACATAAGAATTACAGGTACTCTTCCTAACTTTTAAAAAGAATGTATAGAATACAGAAGTCTAAAATAAGGGTGCAATACATTTCTCCCCCTAAAATAGCTTGCTAAATAATTTAATTTTTCTTCAGATTTCTAGTACTCTTAAAATCACTGCTAGAAAATTTAATCTTCTTGCACTTCGGAACCACTTCTCATTTGGACCTTGAATTACAAGCTTAGCACCAACTAATTTCGAAGATGCTTTACACTAGCATCTTGCCCTTTTCTAGCCTGTTACAATGCTTCCCAGCCATAAAATCTCCACATTTATGACATGAAAAATTTAAATCAAAGTAACTGGTTCTATTCTATTTTGTAAATAATGGTAAATAAGCCTAGCTTTGAATTTCATATAAAAATGTCCCTAAAATGTTTTATTTCAATGAATGGTTCCAGTTAAATTTAGAACTGGCAGCTACACTAGCTATAACACATAAAGAATGAAAGCACATAAATGAAGCATCCACACAGGAAAAATTCAGTTCAAAATAAGAATGTCAGAGAAGACTATTTCAAATGAAATTATTTTAGCGAGAGGGGTAGAAAAGGAATAAATTTTGGAAATGGTTAAATCATAAGCTAATCCAAAACTAAAATGCATTAAGTTAGAAAATCAACTGACGATTACATGATCAGAAAATGATTAAAATAAATTAAGTCTATTACAGAAGAATTTAAAAACAGAATCTATAATAACAATACAAACTGCATATTTATTGAGTTTAGAAAATACTAAATGCATTTCTTGGGGGTGGGGTTCAGATAAAATATGAATTGCATATTAACTTACCCGCTGTGCTTCAAAAATAATTGCACATTTATTTGCAAGCTCCACATAAGCTTCAGAAAGTTTTAAGAGACCTTCTTTCAGCCGAACAACCTTTATAGCCTCATTTTTATGAGATAGTTCTACAACTGAAATGCAAATAGATAATAAGTAATCAATATTGATATACTTTTTAATCACTGCAATCAATACAGACTAAACTGAGATTATATATTTCATGCAAGATTTTCTAAATATTCTTCAGATGGATGGAGGATGGAATTTCTTAATTCAGCACGATTTAATAAAAAAATTTTTAAGATACAAAAATTTGTAAATTAACTATTTCATGAAAAGAGTGTCTCTTTATGATAAGATAAAAACTGCTTAATATTTATGTCAACCTCCACAAGATTTTTCCTCACTTGTAAAGAAACTCAATTAATACAAGCACAAGATAAATTTAATACTATCATGCTGTTATTAGCCTATCATGTTGCTATTATTAAAAAACTAAACCAACAAGCGTAGATGTTCAATATCAGTCGCATATTATGTATAATTAATGTTCAACAGTTTTTTTATTTGAAAGATCAATTATTGGTATACATTTTTCAAAATAAAGGAGTTTAGGACAGAAAAGAATAATAAGTAAAAAGATTTTTAAAAAATATGTAAATATATATTTTTTTATGGAAATATATATTCACATAAATATTTATTGTTTTGTTAAAATTTTGTTTCAGAACCACACAAAGAATATTGGGTATGAACTTTTAATTTTGAACAATGATCGGATAACAGGGCTGTCTAGAGTTTAAACTCCATCCACCAAACATCTAACATATATCAACACATGGATATTTTTAATATGACTACAGATGTACAGCACCAGATCCATATATATTCCACATCTGATATACAGTCAGGTCTGGGGTTTGTGGTTCAATGATAATATTCAATAACCATCCACTATAGCTTTGTAATTATGTTTGGAGTATTCTCTAAAATTGTTACAAAAGGAGAATTTGCAACAAATATTTTACTTGTGCATTCACCTTATTTTTATAGAATACAGGAGACTGTGACACTATTTCAAAAATTCCTGATAACTAGCATAGTGCAAATTTCAAAAAATTCAGAATGTTAATGTGATACATATACATATTTTAATAAGACAACATATTCACATGAATTTGTCCAGACATGAAGTTTGAATTCTCCATTGAACTTAATATAATTCATAAATTTAAAAAATTTACAATATAATGATATAATTTTTTTAAACAAAATTTGAGAAAGGTAGCGAATCTGAAAAAAAATCTAAAAACACAATCACTGAAATATAATATCAAGGGAAAGATGGGAAAAGGCTGTTCTCTCAAACATATACAAATTTTCAATTTACCTTCCAACTGAGCTAAATATTTTGCCCTTTCAGCTTGAGATAACTTGATTTCTAAATTATTTATTTCCTCTTCTGTTGCTTTCTAAAAATAAAAGAGATTAATCTTCCTCTGTGAATTAACAACATACTTTCAGAGTTTTTTCATTTAAAAAATAAAGAATCTAATTGTTTTAAATTTTTTTCAAGTAACTTAAAAAGGAGAAAAAGCTATAGATATTATCTAAAGAATTTACTTATCTTTAAAATCTTATATATTTAAAATCTTGAAGAAGCTCAGGAAAATATTAGAATACACAAGCTAAAAGATAGCTGCAAGGTTTACAGATTATTTTGAAGAAAGCAATGCCTAACTACTACACAGGTGCAAGTTTAAATTCTTCAAGGGAACTTGATTACCGATAGACAATACAGCAATTTTCATTCAGCCCTACACTGGCATAATCAATCATAAATGTTGACATGAAACACTACATTTCTGTTAGAGTGTAACACAAACAATGTGAGCAAGTAAAAGTTTACACTGCAAACTTTGTAAAAAATCACACATTTTGCCATATCTGGCTGCCACACTTGGCACATTTAACATGCATTTTAGCTGCCGTCAAGCTAATTAAAAAGTATTTATAATACAACTTCCAAAAATTGACATTATGACAAAGTTATCACATTAAAAAAGAACAAATAAACTAATACTAATAATATTTAGTATTAACTTGGCCACATCAAACAAAATGTAATATGAGAGGATCTAGAAAATGTTTATATGCAGAAATGAAGAAAGAATGTCCTTCCTCACCTTAGAAGCTCTTTTCAACTCTTTACGTATCCTTTGCTCATTCAACTCGCAAGTAGCCTAAAAATTTTTGAAATTAAAAAAATATATGTACTTATATCAATAAAAAACATAAAATTGCATCGAAAGTACTTTATCATTCAGGCATGAAAGTGCAAGCTGTTCAAAAAAGCTGAACTCTAAGCGAATACAAAATTTACCACAAAATCAATATATATATACAGACGCAAAGGCACAAGATGTTACTACTTAAAATACATATAGAAAAAGGAATTAAAAGTAGTATATATAAAATTTTACTTACTATTTTTTCTCTATTTGAACAGAATTTTGATTTTTAAATACCATACAAGAGGTTCAGAGCTCCTTCTATTTTCTCAAAGTTGAACAACAACAGATAGTATCATAACAAAATTGCATACTTTTTAAAAATGAAGCAGTTTATTTAAGGGAGGGAAAAAAATGACAAAAGTGCCTAAGAATATATATTATCATATGCAGTAGAAGATCTTTGTAACGCATAACTTGGAACCAGAGGTTGTGTGGTTTATAGTTTTTTGTATAATACAGATCATTTTGCATATCTCTAAAATTACCTTAGTAAACATGGCCTATTATGCTTGTAACAAGTCATTAGATTACAATTTAAAATGCAAATGATTTTGTCTCACAAAGATATACAATTTAATTATATTTAATTTTCACAGAAATTAATATTTCAATAAATTAGCAACAAGTACATTAACACTACAGTTAAAATTGTTCTCTATTTGTTGAACTCTGAAAATAATCAAAAGAACTTGATGTATTATACAATTTTATGTTTTGAGAATTTTGAAATATTGTGCATTTAATAAATTTCTTTAGATACTGAAATTTTTTTGGTGCTGCTTCAACATCTGAATCTATTCTAGAACAGCTGTTGTATTCTGTATTTAAAATATAGGGAATGATTTCTTCATCTCACGTATGTTAATCGTTTTAGGTTTATGATCTGTTGTTAAAAATTCCAACATACAATCTTCATGCATGTATACTAACTTATTTTGAATAATGTTCGAGTTCAGCAACTTAAAGATTGTTTAATAATTGCAATACTTTCTTTAAAAAGCATTAAATTAAGGACATAAATATGAAATAATCTCTCAAGCTTAGAATGCTTGGTAATAAATGGTATCAGAGCAAAGCTGGCAATTTACAGTTCCACTTATTTCGATCTTCTTGATAGAATATCCTACTTTTACTGCTATCTCTTCCACGTTTGTATCGTTACCTTTCGCCGGCAGTTTAATTTTCATAGATTTATTCAACCACTAGAATTTAAATTTATTTTTTCGTTCACATCTAGGGAACAAACTTTATGTGCATCGTTTAAGTTAATCTCCATTTTGGTTCTCGGTCACACTCACAAACGCTGATTTTTACAATTGATGAACGTAACACTAAACATACAGTATCACACGTGCGATCCGCCAAACACAAGACAAATGATAGTAGTAGTAGAAGTTCTTTGCATAACAACCGTTAGCATTCAACCCGTGATTCAACATCGGCGATAGCAGCTCACTGACGTGCGATTTCAACAGCAAGGCGTGACCTACTCGTAGAGCAGTCGTCATTCGGCTATACGGGAGAAGTTTCGCCTACCTCCATTACGCTGTGTGCCGATCACTTGAGGTGACAGATACGGCGCGTAAATCCCAGAGAATACATCTCTGTTTACTTTGCAACGGAGAAAAAATGGCATTCGTTTCGGATTTAGACATTGCTTCCACCCCCCCCCCCACATTTTTCGGTCACGATTTCTCGACGGTTTTGCATCGATCTTAGAAACAACCTGAAAGACATTCAAAAAAGCGGAAGTCTTTCATGCCTGATCATTGGTCTAAAGACATCAAGAATGATAAGAAAAATATCCATAAACAATTGAAATAAAACTATAAATCCATTAAATGATAATGGTTTCATACATTTCAGCAATCAAAACACAAGTAAATAATATGGAACCCTTGTGGCAGAAAATTATTATGCTTTCTGCAACAAACTTCATTAATACTAAAATTTTTCTGCAAGAATTTTAAGTGAAGTAAGAATTTACAAATGGACAAATCCAGGAGTAATTCGTAAATCAAGTGAAATATTTAGGTGAACAACATCTCTATAAGAGAGCTGCAGTTCCCTCTTTCCCTTTTGTCTTATTCAGAATGTTTGAAAGTGATTCATCCTCTGCAGAAAATCAAACTACAGTTTAGGAAAGGATTCCGAAACTACCACTTTTGGACGATTTTACACTGGAAAGGGGTGTCAGGCAACGAGTCATATGAGCGCATTTCTGGAGTTCTTTGTTAGATCACTGGTAAAGAGTAACCAATGCTAAAAGTAGAGTATTAATGGCTACTTATTGTGGCTGTACACTGAAAAAGAAGTTCATTAAATAGGGCGTTGTTACACCTGAAGAGGCCAATGAAAAATTCAGGGTTAACAAGGAATAACATTTTATTTTCGAAACTCTAAATTTCCTGTTTGCATTTATATTGATTTCTAGATTAATACACCAAAACATAACAGATATTGATACATTTATGATTAACACAGAGACGACGAGTCCAACGTACAACTGCTCGACTTCACAACATTGTTGGGATAATTAGTCTCGAATAAAGTTAAGAAATAGCCATTTCTAATAATTTGTACATATCATGCGTACTTTATTTGCAATGAACCCTGGGGTTATGCTTTTAACATATCAACTCGCAATGTTCATTTCGACACTTCAGTCGCTATACAGGCATCGCGCTTTTTGTCCACCGCGTGCCGACATGAGTATAATTTTGGAAGGGTCGCTTGCAACACCATCAGCTGCCTCCACCTTCTTCAAGTTTAAGGTTGCTGAACTGCTAACAGTTCTGTTGTGTTGCATCTTGCAACAATCACACTAAGTAAAATTTAAACATCTCCTCTTCCATTCTTCACTTTCCCCCTATTTTGATGAAGTTAACTCCGCCCGGTGCATGCGCAAAAGTGCAGAGGGTTTCGGAATCCGTTGCTAAACAATTGTACTGCAGAACAATCTCTGAGCTTTTTCATGAATATGTTAATACGGCCAAAAATATAATTTGTTTCCAAAATAAAAATCTTTCTGCAGTCGCCGCGATTCTGACACGGGGTATGTAACTAACATATTTTGAACTATGCACTAAGCAAGAATAACAAATACTGTTGTATTCATTTTTAGTACACTAGATTTAGCTCCTTAGAATAAATAAATAAAGGTTATGAAGAAGAAAATATTTACATCTCCCTTCACTTCAGACACTTTTAAGCATACAAAATGTTCAAATAGTTAGATAATTTCACTGGTTCCCTCCTCCACCTGCACATTTTTATTTCCTGTCAAATTAAGAAGGAAACAGAAATATACTTTATTTTATAAAAAATGTGAATAACTTTGAATATAGCAAAATATTATGCTAACAGATGTTTTAGAAACCACTTGTTATATTATTATATATAATCCGGAATAAATGGACTTCCAAAAGGTATAATATGAACATTAAAGTTTCTAAATCTGTTTGCAATAACAAAATTTATCAAATTCATAAACCATGTTTTATTTTGTTTTTTAAAGTATATCAGATAAAGTCTAAGCAAATTGTAATTCTCATTTGAAAAGAACTGCTAGACACAAAAACATCCAACAGAAACACCTATAAGTTGGCTTACTTGTGTTCTCATAGGAAGCATGCTTGATTAGCATGTCGAGACCAAGACTGGCACAAATGTAAGGGTGGGAAAAAAAGTGTGAAAGCTTAAAGAGACTTTAGATTAAAAAAAAACTCTTGTCGATGATTACATCTGAATTTTTTGGACAAACCTTCCTAACTTGTATTTAGAGTGGCCCATACTAATCAACAATCTGTAGCAATAGAAATCCATGTCTTTTTAAGTATATATTTCATTTATCAATTTAAGTTATTATGTAAATTATTTTTCTTCATATTTAATTAGCTAACTTCTGTTTCTTTGCTTTTTAGGTAATGATGATAAAGTAATTACAAAAATACAATGAATAAATAGATATAATAAGGACTCTTTGAGTCACTAAAACATTTAAGACTTGATTTCAATCATAATAATATATTCATAATTAATGTGCCTTTTTTTTTTTTTTAAGAACATTCAAATTTATTTCCTGGCAAAAATTCTCATTTGCCCACTTCTTCCAGACATATTTTAAAATACATTCAAATATTTTTAAAAATACAAAACTTATATAAGCGTATATATAGAAGCACACGCCCCCCCCCCCACATAAAAGGTAGATTATACAATACTAACCAGAAAATTTTAATATTAGTACATTGTCTCTTGAACAACAAAAATTATTCATTTAGTCATTTTACATGATTTTTAGTTGCTAAATAGTTAGTAAATACCACTTTTAAACACATAAATCAAAATTCAACAGATGGTGATTTATGAACACTGGCATATCATAATTTTTAAATCTACAACTTAGCTATAAAAAAATTAAAAGGGACTAATTAGAAAAAAAAGAATTTTCACAGTGATCCAAGATTTGCATCAGCATGCATAAATATAAAAAAATATCAACATTAACAGTTATTTTAAATCAAAAGTTATTCTGTAAAATTTAACTTCAAATAAAACAGATAACTTCATGTCTAATTTTGTATACATCAAGATTAAGAAATTTTATTTACATTGCGAAATCATACTGAAATGAAACTAGCTGGAGATAACTTTTGCATATATTAACAGTACAAACACTACTCTTTAACTAACTTATAGCCAAATTAAAAATCAATTTCACTGTCTATGACATTTAAAAAAATGCACCACAAAAATTAATTAATTAAATTTAATTAATTATTTTTTCTCCACAATTTCTAGCTAAAATATTTTATTATAAAAAGATACAGTAACAAAACAGAATTAAATACAAACCAGTTGATTTTGTGCAACATCTAACTGTTTTTCACCTTCTAAAATCAATTCAAAATGATTTTTAAATGTTTTCAGGTGCTCTGTAAAGAAAAATATAAGTTTTTAATAATTAAAAAATGTATAAAAATTGTTTAAACTAAAAACAAAGCAAAAATATTACATAATTTTAAAAAACTCCAAAAATATGTATATGTGATAAATTATTTTATCTCAATATAAAAGTTTTACATTGAGATAACATCTCAATATAAACTATTAAGAGTTTCATTACTGTTCATATCAATATGCCTCCCAATTTTTTTTTTTTTTTTTTTAAGTTGTAGAACTTTTCTTCAAAACTAGAATTTAGCGAATGCAGCACCATTTTTTTTTATCAAAGCATGCCCGATGGGTGTGAGAAACAAGTTTAATTTCATACATCCACATACACTTCTCTAATAAACTGTTATTTTCTGACAACAGAAATATCTCCTTAGGTCAGACAGACTTTTTTCTAAAAACTTCCTCAAACCTTAAAAAAAATAGTTCATTTTCTTGTTACAACACAGGATTCAAGCATAACTTTTATACAGATTCTTACAGGTATAGAAGGTCATTAATCCCTTTCAGACTGTTAGGACATATTATGTCCCAGACAAATTTAAATACAGATGCTAACTGCCACTCTACTAAAATTTCTTATATTTTGCATCGGTGTGAATGATCTTTTATTAATTTTAGGAACATAATCTAGTACAATATTTTCTCATTGTCAAAAAGTTGGTGTAGTATCCAATATTTACATGGGTATATATACATTTGTAAATGGTTTTTCAAAAAGTGGTTAAGATACATGGATGAGGTAGAAAATTATTCAGTTTGCATCTTATTAATTGGATGAGGTAGAAAATTATTCAGTTTGCATCTTATTAATTCTCTTCAGAATAATTTTATCTGGCCAATTCATATTGTTGAATTCCGTTCATATAAAAAGAATTGGGACGGATATATACATATATCCCAGACTGCAATAACCAGGTGTTTTTTTTTTTTTGAAGTCAGCCACAAAATCTGCATCAGTTTTAAAATATTATCCATATCAGGGCATATTTTAATCTTAGGGTACACGAAGAAAATTAAATCTCACACAAAAGATGCTACAACAAAGGACAAGAGCTGTAGTTTGTTCATCCAAATAATATCTTACATGCATATATTCATTTTTTCAAAACATTAAATATTCCTCTTTTGGATATTGTCCATTTCTAAATTGATTGAATTACATGATTTCTTCTAAATCAACCTACTACATGATTTACAATTGAATTACAAGATTTCTAGTGAAACCACAAGCTGGATTTTTTTTAAAAGTTGAATCCTTTTATTAATTTTTTAAAATAACAATTAAGACAATCACTCTAATTTATAAACATAAGAAACAAACTACAAATAATTTACCTACAGGAATGAAAAAAAAAAAAAAAATGTAACACATAACACGTATTTAAACAAAAACAGTTCTTCTCAATGTCTAACATAGCATTTTTTTAAAAATTTATATAATTCTAGAGGATTGCATGTCTAAAAATGTTTTGCAACTGTGACATAGTATTTTTCTCTCCTCTTCTACTTTTAAAAGTTTTCAACAAAATCTTTTCTAGAACTAACAATCTTAATCTATGTATTTTGTAATCTTACAAAATACATAATAAAACTAATTTTATAAAAATTTAACAAGGATCATTTATGCAACTACTTAACTTAGCATGTCTTTCAATTATTACTCAACAAGTCTGTTGACTATCAAGTAACTTTATAAATTACACCATATAAAAAAATGAGCATACCAATAAAATCTTTTTGTACATCGGTCCACATGCTATTTAATTCACCTAATTGACTCATGATGTCCTAAAAACAAGAATGAACACATGTTAATAATCACATATTGAAATGAATTTTATAAAACAAATAACAAAATTCTAATTGCTATTTAAGTATAAAAATTTAACACTTTTAGATGCATAATTCAAGTAACAGAACCCTAAAAAGAACCAGAAAGAACTCCTAAAAACTGAAATAAATATCTAAAAGAAAAGACTATTAGTCACCATGCATTTATAGATAAAAACAAACAGACCTGAATTGCTCTATTTTCATCACATGTTGCCCATTTAACCATATCTTGAGAAGCTATAAAATATATCATATGCTATAATTACAGGAGTTTAAAAAAAATTATCCACACTTTAAAAAAAGAAAAACTTTAAAAGTATAGATGCATACTATAATATTTGTAATAAAATTTTGAAAACTGATATACACATGGAAAAAAATAAATAAACTGGTTCTAAAAGATGAACTCAATGGACACATAAGAATTTATCCATTACACATACAAGTTTATCATTCTTAGCAAAGAAAGTGCAAATACTTTCAACAACGAATAACAGAAAAAGTTGAAGCAAATATAATCTTTTTATATAAAAGGCAAATGCCATGACTCTCTGACTCGCGCATCACGAAATCTCCCAAACCACTGGGACTAGAAACTTGAAATTTAGCAGGAGGTTGCTTCTTGGGGAGTAGGTAAGCAATAAGAAAGTATTTTTTGAAATTTTAATTAGAATTTAAATTTAAAAATTACATTAAATTTAAACGTTTTTCCGGAATAACTTTGGATCCTATTATAACAAAAAAACAATTTTACATCATCTCAAAGATTTAGCTTTCTATGACACCAATCTTATTTCCATGCGGCACTTTGCTCAATTTTAATTAATGTTTCAAAATATGAATTGTAACAATGTTTTTATTGTGGTAAATAAAATTCAAACCATCTCATTATTTCAGCAAATTCATTTATTCACACGCTTTTGAAATTGTTATGGTTGTGATAGTATAAATTGTTTTCTTGGGAAATTAACTCCAAAGCAGAATTTTCACTTTAGTATTCATTGCATTTCTGAAATATTTTATCGCACCTACTTCAAAGTAAATTTTTTATAAAGCGTGGCAACAGACATTTGATTTCTTTTTTGTTTTTTTTTATTGTGTGTGAGGTACACTGAATTGATTTTCATCATTTCTTCAAGCATTTAATCTCATGCTTTCCTGCCATTTTAAAATTATGAGGCATGAAAACGCTTTCAAATGTTTGTACATTGCATTATAGGTAATATCTTATTAACATTTTGGTTAGGCTTAGAGTACAGTACTGCCCCCAAACTTGAATTTTCTCAAGTGATAACTCATCAAATTTGATATTAGAAACTAGAAATTACAGCCTGAAACTAGTAATTACAAAAAGGCAATAGTGTTCAGGAAAACTAACTAATTTTTAAATTTTATTGTCTACCTCCTATACTCCTGGGTCTTTTAGATGTCTCGGAATTTTTTGCCGCCTCACTTTTCGTACCCACTGGTTCACATGGGCCTCCAGCATGTTCGACTTTCGCGACCATATTCAGTGTTAATCATTCTACCGATGAGTGATAGATGAATCAAGTGAAAGTTATTTGAAACTTAGTTTGTAAGTTTAGTTAGCTGCAATGCACCATACAGAATTGTATCACTAGCATTTTAAAATTTACGTCTTTAAATATTTTACATCTGTCAAATACAATAAAATATTAAGTTTTTTTGTTCATCTTTGCTGAATTATCGTGGCTGAAACTGTGACGTACAATGCTCTAATTAATATAAAATACAAAAATAAAAACTAATTTAAACAGGCGAACCAGCTAGTCGCCGAAGGTGGCTATTAATTTATAAATTGAATATATAAAACTGAAGCAATTCAACTATATAATGATTTAAATAACTTAGAAATATAGAGAAGTCTACACTTCACAGTAAAAAGAATCTTTAGGCTATTTGGGTAGAGTTATTGTTCAATATCATCATCTTTTCATGAATTTAAAAAAAATGATATACAGGGTGAACCAAAAATCTTGCCCCGATTATAAAAATTCATTACAAAATAACCGTTTAATACAATAGTGGAACTTTTGTATCATTGGATAGGTCAGTTTTAGTAGTTTTTTATACAATAGATGGTGCAAGTGCTCCTTCAAGAGTGACTCAGGGGAACATTTGTAAGGAAGACATAATTTTCAGCGGAATTGGCGTCGATTGAACAGAAAGCCCAATGTGTGCTTTGGTTTCACGAAACAAAATCGCCCATTAACGTTCAATGTGCATTTCGACTTTGTTATGAACGCAACCCTCTTGATACATAATCAATAAAGCGATGGTATGAAGTTTAATGAAACAGGGAGCGTTACTGACCTTCCCAGAAGTGGCTGGCCTAGTGAGAGTGAAGCAACTGTTGAAATGATTGCCGAACGAGTTCAACGGAGTCCTACTAAATCAACTCAACACGCATCATGTGAACGCCAAATACCGCAAACAAGTTTGGTAAGAATTCTTCATAAAAGGCTTACAATGCATGCTTGTAAAGTTCAAATCATTCAGGACTAGTAACCAAATGATTGCCCGAGATGTGCGGAATTTGAAATTGAGATTCTGAACAGAATTGATGTCGAAAATGATTACTTAAATTGCATTTGTTTTTCTGATGCATCCACCTTCCATGTCATTGGAATGGTAAACAGGCATAATGTCATCAGATCAGAGAATCCACATGTTTCTGCAGTTACAGCCAGATAGTCTTAAAGTTAATGTTTGGTGCGGCCTCATGTATAACAATGTTATTGGGCTGTTTTTCTTCAAGGAAAAAAGCATTACAGCTAACGTTTATTTAGACTTATTGCAACTGTTCATTGAGCCGCAGTTAGAAGAATTTCAACCATGTATAATGTTTTCAGCAAGATGAGCACCCCCACACTAGGGTTCCTCAGTACGTGATTTCCAAGACGAAACATTTCTGGATCGGTGGATTGGAAGGGATAGACCAACACGCTGGCCTCCACGCTCTCCAGATATTACTCCTCTTGATTTCTTCTTTAGGGGCTATATCAAGGACAAAGTCTTTGCCACACCAATTGCTGACGTCGAAGAACTGAAGGCTAGGATACAAGCTGCTGTGTGTACTTTAACAGAAGACATGTTAAAGAACACTTGGTGGGAACTGGAATACCGCTTAGAATTCTCCAAGCTACCAAGGGGGCACATGTTGAAATTTACTAAGGTAAATGGTCTTATAAAAAAATTTATAACAGTACTTACAATGTATACAAGCAAACATGTCTAATTATAATAGTTTGAGCACAATAAATATTTATAATCAGGGCAAGACTTTCAGTTCACCCTGTACATGAAAAGCTTATAATATGAAAACAGCTATTTCTGAACAGAAAAAAAAAAAAAAAATTACATGACTTATCACATTATTTCTTTTGTGAAAAGTTCTCCCCTTTTATGATAAAAAGAACTATAATTAATAGATTAAGAAATTTCCAAGACATGCAAATCACACCACTCAATTTTTGTCAAAAACAAAACACAATATTACAAAAATGAAATATTCATACAAAAGTAACAATTAGTGAAGTTCTTTTATTGCAACAAAACCAAATTAAAATAAACAACTTGCAAACTCTCTGATAGCTCTTTCAAAATAATTCCACCCCACCCCCATTCTACAGAAGATTTGTCATTTAACACTTTAAAAACAACCAATAATAATAAAGCCTTGTTCAAAAACACTTTTTAAAGATAATTCCTAAACATGAAAGTCTCTACATGTGATAATAAATTTGAAATGCTATCAATGAAATACCAAAAAATAATAAAGTGCAAATTTAAAATAAAATAGCTGGACAATAACTTGGACATTTCTGTCCAAGTTTTTGCTCATAGATTTATTCATTATAAATTTCATTTACTAATATTCTAGATTTTATATACCTGAATTCTGTGCAGCCATAAATGCTTTTGTAGCATGTCTCAGATCTTTCAATTCTGATATAACCATATTCAGATCAGAATGACCAGCACCTAAAGATCTCAAACGAACACTACTCCTATTAACGAAAATATGAGATATAGTAAAAAGCTATTCTCTAAATGTTTTAAATAATCCAGTTAAATTTCAATATCGAAATTAAAAATTTCACCTGATTATAAAGGAAACAGGTGGAACAAATACTATTTGATTTATTATCTATTAATCTTTCTTGGGGTATTAAATATGATAAAATTGTTGATGAATGTGTATTTCATACAGAGAAAACAAATATTACAAAGAAAATATAGCAATAAAATGCTGAACTTTTAAATATCTGTGAAAACAATTTCTTGAAATACTACAGATAAGAAGAAATGGATATTAATAATCTGTTTCAAAACACTCAACAAAGAAACCTATATAATATCTTAACTAATTTTAGAGGTATATCTTAAGGTTATTTTTGAAAAATGCAAGTGAACTGTTGAATAAATAACAGACCAACACACTCAAAACTATTAAGATTAAATGTTATTCATCTTTAAACAAGATTTCAAATAACTGCTTTTTATTTTATCTTTTTTTTCAGATAAAAAAATGTTTCATTTGTTCTAAGAATCTAATATTTTTAACAACTGTACAGCTTTTAGACTCGAACTAATGAGCGTTACATATTGATAACACAATAAAGATTAATTTTTAGAAGCAATTTATAATATTATGTTAACTCCAAAAATTCCAATAACATCAAATTTTTCATTACACTTTTGAACACTATTAATGCTATCAGATTCAAAGATAATCTATACAAAACTAAATTATTACATTTAATACAGACAATGAGGTATGAAATCATTTAATATATTTCAATAACTTATTTTTTGGTACATTCTGAGCAATGTTTTAAATCTATTAGTTATTAACTAAATGCATATCAAAATAAATTTACATAAATATTCTAATTTTAACCACATTAAATTTGATGAATATGTAGAAACTATCTTTCAACTTTTATCAGGTTTAAAAATGTACACAGAAAGATTTTTTTCATCTTTTATTTGAATTAGAAACAAAAGTTAAATTAAAGAACACAAAATCACATTCCAAATTTTAGGAATGAATATATTTTATACCTTCTCAGAACTTTACTTGCTCTGTCCATTTAAACTCTGACTAAGACAAAAGAAAAACTGCAAGCTATATAATACTTTCCTTTAGAAAAACCTGCAAAATATTAAAAAAAACAAGTATGTATTCAGTTAAATTCTTTCATAAAAGCAAAACAACATTTAAATATCAATATAAACATTTATAAACAATTTATATCAAAATTCTGCCATTTTAATCTTTCACAATTTCTTAACATTCCTTTTTAATAATTTTTGTGACATGGAAAAAAAAAAGAAATCAAATTTTTCACTTTCACTAATCAATAAATGATACCTATAATGTTTTTTAAATGCTAATTACCTATTTAAAAATAAATAATTTTCCAACAAAATCAATCATATTATGTATCAATGAAAATTCAGCTATACATTTCCATAAGAGAAGCAGATATTAAATATATTTCATATCTTCACATATTTTGATTTTATTTTCTAGTAGCTGAAAACCCGGTGTTGATCGGGATCCATATTTTTTCATATACCTGCCTCCTGTTTTTCTTTTCCCTAAAAATATTGTCACCAACTTTCCCCCAATAAACGTAAATCTTCTTTGAATCCTTTCTTGTTGAATTAAAAATTTTCAAATATAGCCTTTTTATCACCTTATAATAGTATGGTTTGAATGAAAATTCGAAAAAGAACATTTATTTTAAACAATATATAGGGTGACTTGGGGCAATTCCTGATCAAAAAATGCAAACATCCATTTTGTGAAAAAACTGTTCAAGGTAGAATTTTAATTTTTGGTGAAAGTTTGATGACTTATGAGATGAGTCCTATGCAGCCTTCTTTTCTTTGAAAATTAAAATAGAATTTAAAACGTTTTAAATTTTCAGTGATCCAGAATTGCCCCTGGATTGGGGTAATTCCTGATCACTTGGGTTTTTTTTAGTGAAGAGGCATTTTAAAAATGGTTACATAACAATAATTAACAAATACATTAGATCAAATAAATAAACCAATTCTGTGATTCTCGGATACTAGGGGATGACAGCCTTTGCCGCTATAGATCCCAAACTTCAAACTAACAAAATAAACCAATAAAATATAGTTAAGCAGCTGATAAGACGATTTATTTGAAGAAAAAAAAAAAGCAACAAAATTTAACACTTTAAGTTTTCCAAAAATCTTTGCAAAATTTTTTAACATTTATATGCATTGTTTATTGCTGCATAATTGACAGTGAACAGGTCAGATCCCAGACATGACACAGGCTTGGAACAAAAAAAGCTGAACTTCATAAATAAAGAAACGTGCCAAATGTAAACACCGAGAAGTAAAATATATATGATTAATTGAACAATAAAATAAATAAATTTATACAAAAAGTTCTTGAGATATATAATAATTCTGCAATATTTTTACTAAAAGAAAATTAAGAATGATAAAATCTGATGCCGAAAAAGTGGAAATCCGCATTTCCGCAGAAATGTGTCATGTCTGAGTTCCATTTAACGATATAGGACCATAAAAAATATATTTGACGCTTATTTTTTCAATTCTGTCACATTTGTAATCTTTTGAGAATAATGGGCTTTTTTGCTATAGATTATGCCTATGCATAAATGAACTCTTCCAATCTTCTTCAGGCATATAATCTTTGAAGTGACAATATTTTTGTAAGTGCACAGCTAATTCATATTTGTACCTTCTTTATTTTTAATTACAAAATCAGAAACATTTATTTTAATTTCTTTCTATTCCCCAACTTACCACACTCTTTAGGCACACAAGCAGCCAACTCATTCTCATGTTCTGCAGGAAAATAGGAAACAGCTCCCAAATGTTTTACTACTGTGATGGATTCTTTAACTTCATTAAGTGAGAGTGTAAAGTTGAGAATGGATTTTCAACAGCTATATTAGCAGCTCTCGCACTGAAACTTTCATTTTCAATCTTTCGAACAGCTTCATTAAGTTTGACTTCTAGAAACTTAATATCTTTTTTTAGGTTTATAGTTTCTAACCATATTTATCAGGCTAATTTAATAAGCTTACAAATTATCACTTAAAAAATTCTGCAAACATAGAATCAATATACAAGCAAGTTAAGACAAATTAGAAATGATGCAAATCAGAACACTTTTTTTTTAGTTAGAAAAAATCCCATTGTGGCTACAATTAAAATATGTTTCATAGTGATTACAGTTAATAAATATGAACTGTCATTAAAAAGAACTAAAATTATATTTATTAGCTATTTTTGATGATATTTATGACAAGAAATGACAATGATCAAAAATTACCTCCGTATGTAGGGGGAAACATTTGATATAGTTCACTGTAATTAACTTCAATATTTGCAGTAAATGTGAAACAACTAATCAAAAGCGAACAATATTTTTAGATAAAATAAAAAGAAAGTAACACAAAATATTTATATCATTAAGAAAGGCAGGAGGATCTTTGTCAAAATGTGCATATTCAGGAACACATATTTGAAATGGCAAGTAAATTAAGCAAAGCTCTTTTCCGCGATATCTTTGGAAAATATTATCTTGCAAAACTATTTTTATTTTTACACCATATTAAATTTTAAAAAATTAGCTTTTCAGTGACAAAAATTTCACTTCCCATACAATTCGTTTCTCTCATATTAATAACTTTTTCAAAATTAATTTTATACACAATTTATAATATTTTTTTTATTCCTGAAGAACAAGAATAATACAAAGGACTCTTACCAGAATACATTAATAGAATACTGGAAGAAAGCTAAGAGAAATTTTTAAAAGTACAGAATTAATAATTTATATCAGGAACAACTATTGATTTGATTTATTTTTATGCTTTTAATTATTAAAAAATATTTAATTTAATTGTTTCAAAATATTCATTAAAACCTTTCTTATACTTCAGTATTTGCTGACAGAATTTGAAGTGCCTATGTAACACATAATTACTAATTTATAGAAAAAATTAGCTATACGGCTGTTTTTAAAAATTGCCCCGTTCAATTGATACTCTCAATATAATTAAAAATCGTTTCAAATCAGAAAAGGATTTTGTGTATTATAATTTTTAAATAATAGTAGTTTTTACATTAAAAATATTATACACAAAACCATTTTAATCCAGAGCAACGCCGGGTATATCAGCTAGTATACTGTTTAAAAAGTGGAAGTGAATGTGAGTGATGGGAGCATTTCAACAAGGTGTGTCCCAGTTTAAAACGTACAGTAACACAACGTAAACGGATTGAAAATCACTCATCAGCCCATAATTTATAAGCAAATGCAGCTATCAAAAAGCTCGCAATATAAAAACTGTTCTTTGCGATAAGATGATGATTCAACTATTTGGAATTTTCTTTCTATCTTCAATTGTAAGGCAGTTATGGTAAAATGATAAGTTGGGGGAGGGAGATAATTGAAAATCATCTTTCAGTTCTTAACTTCTAAGCAATTGCAGCTGTTAAAAAGATTTCAGTATAAAAATTGTTCATTATGATAAGACAATTCGCCTAATTGGAATTTTCTTTCTATTTTCAAGCATAAGGGAATTATGGAGAAATGGAAATTTCAACTCCCCCCCATCATTTTTTTGAGCTGGACAGCCCATCTATAGAACATATCTCTTGCCAGCTACAATCTAATCAAAATTACTCTAGTTATCGTGTTCACAAGATAACATGGGCAAAGCCTTTAGTCCGGAGATATAAGGAAAAGAACATTTCACCCTCTATTTGCATAAGGATTAGAGATGCAAGAATGAAAAGTGGAAGAGACTGCAAATGGTGAGAGCTTTCCAACAAGGGGTAACATGCATAGGTTGAAAGGTACTTTATGTCAAGGGGTGAAAATCACTTTTCAGTTAATAACTTCTAAGCAATTGCAGCTATAAAAAAACTTCAAATGCAAAAATTGTTCGTTATGATAAGGCAATTTCTTTCTATTTTCAATTGTAAAGGAATTATTGCAAAATGAAAATTTCCATCCCTTTTGAGCTAGATAGTACGAACATCCCCTTTGAGCTAGAGCCCTACGAACTCGGACAAGATTTTTACTATCCTTACAACATTATTCCACTCTGGTTAAAATCAAATAAAAATTACTCTAGTTATCTGTTTCGCAAGATAACATGAGCAAAAGCATTATAAATATATATATATATATATAAACTTTTGAACGAAGGGTGATTTTGCTTTCTGGGGTCATGATCGTTGAAGATCTGCAGAAATTTTCCAGAAGTCGTGTGACGAGAGCCATTGGAATAGGTAGAGTTCCTATAAGGAATCTACCTAAATTTATGGCAACTCTATATATACTTAATTTTTGAAAGTAAATGCATAAATGAATTATGATTATTTAATCAGACTAGGTATGAAAGAATACACAATTAAATTATTAATTTTAAAATTATATTGTATATTTTTCAAATAATAAATTGATGCAAATTTATTAAGTTGAGTACTACTCAATATATAATCACCAATCACATTAATAGCTATATGTTGAAATAATATAACTATTTAAAACTTTTATTCTTATATTTCGTATATAAGACTAGAATCATATTACTACAAAGGATTTAGTACTATTGATAGCTTTTTTCGAGATTAGATTTACAATAGTTTTTTAAACATATTTTTTAAAAATGTTAAAATCTAAATCTTAATCTTTATCAACCAATTTTACTGGATCTTTATTCACAAGGGAAGAAAAATAATCTAATGTAACCTATAGTTTCTCAAACTAACCTCAAAAATTTATTTTCAGAACAATAAACTTTCTATTACAATAGAAAGATTACTGCAAAAAGTATTAAAAATTTACAACATCTATGAATAAGATCCTTTTTTAAAAGAGAAATGAATCATCAGCAATTTAACTAGTAGGAGTCTAGGTTTGTGAGTTAATAAGTAACACATACAGCAGGCCAAGCAAAAGATGTATAAAAAGGGTCATATAAAAATTCAAATTTGAATAAAAAATAAACAAATTAAAAGCTTTGCACACAATGTTTTTAAATTTAAAAAAAAAAGAGATGAAAAAATATTCATCTTTAAAGCTCCAAACTTTCAAATCATATCGTTAGAAATGAAATAGGTATGCATATTTTTATTTCCTTTTGTAACCACTGAAAATTTAATGTAATCTGTAGAATTTTACATTTTTTTAGGAAATCAGAATATGTCTGATAATTCCTGCATCTTGAACAGAGATTTTGATGTTCTTTAATTATCTGCACCACTAAATATCAAAACAAAGCTGAATAAGTAATTAATATAAACATAAGCAGTGCAAAATATTTGAAATTTATCTTTATTATATCAAAATGAATAATCTAATTTTAATAAGTTTTTCTTATCAGCTATGTCAATTACACCAAAGGTTTTTCCCTGGTTGGCTTTATATACATAATCCGATATCCTTCAAACCTTTGCTAATTTTATTTATAGATTAAGTTTTTACAGTCAAAATTATGTTTGTAAAATTTGCCCCAAATCACAATTTTCTAAAGTGGGTCACAGACAGAATTTAAAAATTTCAATTCCTAACACATGAAGTATCAACTCAATATTCTATCAAAGCTCTGAATGCTTCAGAAACTTTGCATCACCTTATCATCAAACTTCAAAACATATAAAAATTGGTGCAGAATTATTAAATTATATGTAATAAAGGATCTATAAATGAAGTCTAGCTTGATCATCTTTAGACTAATTAACACTACAACATTACTTAAAAATTTGAAATAAATCTTTTTTTAATTTACTGGAATAAATTAAAGTCGCACTTTAAAAAAAAAATACAGGAAGATGACCAATTATATTCCCTTGATTTTTGAGTTCATAAAAAACCCTAGGGAACAAAAATTATTATGAAAGCAATAAATTAGGAAAAAGTACAACAAATCTGCATAAAGGATAGTTATAAGCAAAAGTAACTATCAAAATATTTAAAAACATTCGGTGTATTATAATTGACATACAAAGTTTCTCAATAATATAAAGGTTAAATGTTTTACTGACTTAACCTTGAAAATCTTGAATACCACAATTAGCAAAAATTAATCTTATATTCATTAATACAAAAAAGTCTCCCTACAAAATTTATTTTTCCAATATAATAACCACACATTTTCAAATAATTATCACTAATGCAGTGACTATTCATCTCATCATAAAGTAACATTGACACTGATGTAGTAATATTCTGCATTCATAAATTTCAATTCCATGCATTTAATTTTCCTCACAAAAATTCATCAAGTCCGTTAATATGTAAGCAACACTTTGTTAAAAGCACCTTAGGATATGAAAAAAACGATTTTAGTCAGAAAAATATAACACATTACATTCAGCAGTTATAAAGGAAATCGAAAATAAGAACCACAACTAAATAGAGCAGTCGACAATAAAAGGGCGACTGAATTTCTACCAGGAAAACGAAATATATTTATTATTTTGTTTTTCATTGAAAATTAAGTTTATGAAAATATTGAACAAAAGAAACAAAGTATATTACATACATTCTTTAGTTCTCTACTTTGTTTATACTAACCTCATTGGCAATTTCATAAGAAGCTCATAATGTCAGAAAATAAAAGAATCATTAAACTTTAGTAGATTAATTTCGTTATCCTTTATTCAGCATCGTTCGAAGACAAAAAAATTAAACGGTTTGTGTATAAGATTCATATAATAAAAGAGACAGACTACATGTTTGATACAAAGCACAGATGACACTTAACACAGTAACGAATCAACACAACACAAATAATATCCCCCTCCTCCTCCATTGGGATCAAAAGGGAATAATATATGAGATTAACATAAAAAAAATTTAAAAACAGTAAAAAAAATGGAAATTTTTCAATTTTGGAGCGAAAGTATGATGTTTGTAATATAAAATCGTATAAAATTCCATGAAGAATAAAATTACGAATACGGAAGTGCATAAAAGTTAAAAGTAGTCAATAATATAGAGTTATTAAAACTCAAAACAGAATAAATTATTAATAAATTTCACATAATTTACTATTTGCAGAGATTTTTTCGTATTAATTTCACCTAAACAATAGTCTTATATTTAAAAGACGCCGAGGTAACAAAGTGGCTAAGTTTAATAACTTCATATTAAAATGCTACCTTTTATCATATTTCTAGTAATTTTTAATCTTTAGAAAATAATTTTTGTCATATTATTATTTCTTTAAAACTCTCATTCATTATTTAAAATGTGTTATGCAACATAATATAAATAATAAGCATTGGAGGATTGCAAAGTCCCTGCTGAATTTTATCTATCAACTAATACAATATATAAACTGCAACTGCAACTGAAAGTATAATATATGTAATGTAAACATAAACAATATTCTTTAAAATGTATTGAAGAAAATTCATCTACAGTCACCAATTTATTAATCTTACGATTTGAGTTTTAAAATGATTAAGTTTTGCATATTATTTTGTAAAGTTTATCTAGGTTCCAAAATATGAGCTTCGACTATTATAATCATGAATTAGATTTTGTTACCATCTAACTTCTTTAACGGAAAACACTTTTAAGTTAATTTATTTAGATCTGAAAATCTTTAGCTTGCACGTCGAAAACTTCTACTGTAAAATGAATATTTTAAGCGAGACATAGTATTCCTAAAAAGAAACTTAAATACACCTTTGTGTACGTGGCGTCAAATTCATATTCCATTGCATTTCTTTTATCTGCGTTTGGTGAATTTTAGTGTTAAAAACATTTTGCAATTACACTAAACTTTTTCGTTCCAGAGTATTAGTATATAAATAACAGATTACTATAGACTCTTTAATTCCCAATGCTTCTTAAATCAAAACTTATTTTACTTTTTAAAATTTGTTATGGGAGCTCATTTTTATTTTCAAAACCTAACCTTTATTTTGTGTCTCATGAAATTATAAATCCTCAGAACTTAATTACTTTCGTGCACGTTAATTAATATCGTAAAAATATTGACCTTGAGAATGCAAACTACTGAAAAATGTTTAACAGCAAATTTGTAACATTTTTTTTCATGGTTTATTTTTCACCCAATATACCTATATTTAAAATAAGTTTATGAATTTTATCTTTGAGGATATAATTTTTCAGTTTCATGTCTCAGATTCTTTTTTATTTATTTATTTCAGCTTAAAGATACAGTTGTCTGATATAAATTGTATGTAAGGGACAATTAAAGTTTTAAACTGAAATTGATGAAATCATAAATAGTGTATATATTATATCAACACCCTTACTATAAAACAAGGTTGTCGATTTTTTTCAAAAAAATCGATTTATTTGATTTAAATCGGATTTTTTTTATTTAAATCAAGATTTTTTTTATTTTAATGATTTTTTTTTAAAACTACATATATATATTTAACATTTGTATATTAGACAATGAGCCCTACAGTCATAGAATTATGTATATAACAACATACCAATCATTAAGCTGTACTTTATTTTTTTAAAAACAAATTTAAAAAATTTAATTCAAAAATGTAACAACTAATTAAAAAATATTTGTGAACTAAAATATAAAAATAATATACTTTTGAAATATAAGACAATTTTATTAAGGAAAAATATAATAAAAATTGTCATTTCTTGACTATAAGTAGATATATTATTGTATGTTAGAATATTGGAGAATTTTACACTCAGCTGTTCATTTGTTTCATTACAAACACAAGTTTTGAAGCTTTCTCTAATCCTAATTTGTTTCACCCAAAACATTAAATAAAAAGATTTCTAGATAAAATTTTTAAATTCAGGCTTCAAGGTACATTGAGTCACCATCAGGACTACCTGTGTGCCAAATTTCATGACTATAAGTATGATAGATTCGTCTGGACATTGCACACATGCTCACAAACATTGCATTTTATAAGTGTAGATCATAGTTTTAATTGCACTATGTAGATGCTTGTATCTCTTTTGGAACATTTATATGCATTGCTTAATTATCTTACATTTGAACATTATTGCAATATAAAAACTTTGTTGTCCCCAACACTATTTAGTTTTCTCCAGTATTAATTTGAAACTCGCTGCATTTTACTATGTTCTTTCTTTGTGAACATGATCCTTTCACAATATTTATTTTATTTTATAAAAAAAAGGAGCATCTCATACTTTGCATTTTATTGTGTTGCTCATTAGAGATTTATTTAACCCTTTGCGGCGAAGTGTGCCAGTTAATGGCATACCTAATTTCACTCGCTTCTCAACCGTTAAATTCAACTATAAATGGAAAATAATAGGTTTAGGATAGGACTAATAGTACTCCTTTTAGAATGTATATAGTAGTCTTATGAAATTTTGTTTTGGAATAGGAATTATTAGAGATAAAGTTTGGGAAAATTCCTTGACTCGGAGATAAGAAATTTTTCAGTTCTGGACATTTAACAATTTTAGCAAAGTAACTCGAAAATTTTGCTCCAATATTCTTGAAGTTTTAATTTATAATTTTCTGTAAGATTCAACAATAATTTTTGAGTGTATCAAGGTGACTGTATCTAAGGGGGTGACCTGAAAGGGGGCCCCCCCCCCCCCCGCATCGGAATGAAGAAAGTTTTTTAAAAAACTTTTTTTATAGATTCTATGTCTAGACAATAAACTAAACCCATTCATGATGTTTTCTCATCATATTTTCAAAAAATTATTGCCTTGCGCTGCAAAGGGTTAAAATCTAATTTGCTTGTGTTCTCAAAAATAAAGATATAGAAAGTACTCTAGTTACATCAATTCAATAAAATAATTTTTTATCTTCTATATATTCTTTCTTTAAATATACATTTAAAAATACTTTAAAATCACTATTTAAAGATACCTGAACAATTTTATTTCATTAAAGCAGTTTAACTTGATATTTAAAATAAAGTGATTTAAATCGGTGATTTTTTTTTAAAAAATCAGTTGATTTAAATCAGTGATTTTAATCAACTGATTTAAATCACCGCAACCCTGCTATAAAACCTAATTTAATGAGTCTTTACAAATAATTTTTCTCATATTGACATTTGAAGTTTGACCAAATCACTTATTTTTAAATTAAAATCGGCATACAGACCTAATAAGCTGCAATATTGTATTCTTTTCTTAATTTTTATGTGCAGTGATACAAAGGGTCCATTTTTTCTTTTCTCCTTTACAGGCTTTATGGAAAATGAACAATATATTAGAAGTACAATAATTTAACATATTTCTTTTGTATGTGTGACATGATGATTCATTCCTTTTTTGTGTGAATTGAAATTTTCAATACTATTGCTTTATTAAATAAAGTAGTCAGGAACTTCAGCATCCTTTAGTTTTATGTAATAGATGTGAATGTTATGTGTGTGTTTCTACTTTTGCTTGTTAGTTATTATTGTGTCAAAACTATTAAATTTTAAAATAATATTTCTTGCATAATTTTTTACAGGAAGGAGTATTTTTGTTATGTATGATTATTATAATTCATTTTGTGTATATATATTTTATGTAAAGCTAGTGTATGTGTGCTAGATAATATTTCAATTTATCAAAAAGATGTCCTTTTCTCAAAATTTCCTTGACTCTTAGAGTATGTATTTCTACTATGTACATAATGATGTGATGATACTAAAAGAGAAAGCAACTAATTCAAATACAAAAAAGAAGGTTACAATAATTGTTCCTAACTTTATTTTATATTGAAAATTTCTTATTAAATATTCTTAAAAATTTCCCAAATTTTATAATGTATTGAACCTTTTAAATATTTATTGTAAATATAAGATTTTTGTCATAATTTGCTAACATGTCTTAATTATTATTGCTTCATATGTTTTAATACTTAAATATCAGTAGTTGACATTAGTAACTATAATTCTGATGAGAATGTATGCCAAGTGACTTTTAAAAATTTATACATTTGCGTATTCCATTTTATCCAGATTATAATATATTGAAATAATGAATGCTTTTATATTTGTGTAATTAGTATTAATGTTTATTATGCACTTCTTTATTTCATATATTCTTGATCTAAAGTTTTTATATTATCCTTATGTCGTCGGAAGTTCTTCTGTCAAAAGGTTTATAGTAGGTTTGTCATTTTCTGATATACTGTTTACTAGGTTACAGTTATAAAATATCAATTTCTAATATTCTAATGAAAAAAATAATCAGTCTTCTTTGGTAAATGAATGAAAAATTTTATAAATTGCTTAAGAGAATATAAAAATGTCTGTATAGCATTACTGAATTTTCAAAAATATTTTTCTACATTCGTTTTAATGTTGTTTGATTTTTTTTTTTTTTTTGTATATTTTCCTCTTTTTTTTTTCAGGTGATGGCCTGTTTGATTTCATGTGCATATCTCTTTTTATAGCATCCAGTATTTATATTTTCTTACTTATATGATTATAGAATCAGAATTGTGTTGATTTTTTGTTATTAAAACTTCTGTATGTTTATGATACTATCATTTATACTTAATTAAGCATGTAATTAGAAATAACTAGTTTTTAAAAAAAAGTATTATTTCAAATAACATATATTTATTGTAAACACAATTTTTACTTAGTATTATTTTTAAATAAAAGTGTAAATTTTATTGTCATGTATCTGTTAGATTTGGAATTATATCACTTACAATTATTATAGAGGTACTTTTCTATTTCTCAGATTTGTTTGGAAGTGAAAGTGATTCACAGTTATTCTCAAATTATTATGACCTGTTTGGCAGAAACTCTGTATTGGACAGTGAAGATGGACAAATAGTTTCTCAACCACCTGTACCAGCACCAGAAAGTACTGTTTCACAAAATTTTTGTTGTGAATATTGCCCTAAAACTTTTAGCCGTAAACGTTATTTACTAGACCATTTAAATATTCACACTGGGAAAAGACCTTATATTTGTAAATTTTGTTTAAAAAATTTCACTCAAAGGGCATCTTGTAACCGTCACATGAAACTTTGTCATCCTGAACTTGTAAATCCCAGTCAAAATAATTCCAGTAAAAATATTAAACCAGATAATTGACACTTTCATAGAGAATGCTCCATTAAAAATTTTTATTATTAAAACCTATTTTTGTAACTAAGCTTCAATATAATGTATTGCTTTTTTTCATTCTTAATTCACTGCATGCATGAGTATATAATTAGCAAATAATGTTTGATGAATAAAGTTTTCTTTTTTTTTATTTAAATATATTGTTAATTTTCTCATTTTCATTAATTAGCTTGCATTTTATTGTTTAAGTGTTCTTTTTGTAGTTTACTGATTAATTTTTTTTATACTATTTGTGAATTTGGAGTTTTAACTAGTTCTGTAAAGTACAAAATATTTGGTATTTCTTTTGACATGTATTCACTTGATTATAAAGCTTTCATTGAACCATTTCGAAATACGTATGATTATATGCTGTATTCTATTTAGGTTTACTTTAAATACAAATAACTGAAAAGTTTATGTTAAAATTACAATAAACAATTTTACTTTGAGTAAAACTTGCAAGAATTGATGTAAGGTGAGTTTATTTATATTTTTAAACTAGCTGTTATGTCTGGCATTGTTCGGGATTCAAATACTTTAATGTCTAATATTTTTTGATGTAAAAACTACTTTTGTGTAGAAAATTGTAATACCCGAAATTCCTTTATTGTTCGAAAGGTTTTTAAATTAAAATAAGGATATCAATAGAACCAGACGATTTTCAAAAACCGCCGTTTGCTAATTTTCTCCATAAGTTATTAATATTTGTTGCATAAGTAGTTCAAATTTTATTCAAAAATTAACTTTTTAAAAATTATTAAAATGAGGTAAAATAATTGAAAGGAAATGAAACTTATGTCGTGAAAATCTGTTTAACTTTAATATGGTGTAAAAATAGTTTTTGTGAGTTAATACATATTTTCGAAAAATATCACAGAAAACGCAAAATCTTACTTAATTTCCAATTAACTGAAATATTAATTAACTTTTAGGCTTTTCAAAGTTGAAAGTGATCTTTCTCTTCGTATATAAAATATTTATAAAATAAACAAAACATATTAGAAGATAAAGGTAAACTACTTCAAGGTCTAATTGTTGCCTTGCAACAGAATATCTATAAATTTTCTTTATTTAAAAATCATCTGCATGTAATGAAATATTTATTAAATTTTGAAAAATTAATAAAAATTGAAGGAAACATTTCATAGATAGAAAATTGGTATCATTGAAAAGGTAAAATTTTGAACTGTGAGATGATATAAAAATATTTTTTGTGGGATAATTTGCTTCAAAGTTATAGTGGAAAAACTGTTTCGATTAATTTCTAATTAACTGACTGTTTAATTAACTTTTGGACTTGGAAAAGTTGACAGTTATCTTCCTCTTGTCTTTAATAATAATTGTGCAAAATTAGTTGAAATCGACCCAGTGGTTTGGGAGGAGATGTGGAACATAGCTACATACACACCCACAATGACTTTCATTTATATTAAGATGTTTCTATACTTGAGCATCTATGTAATATCTGATTTATAGCAATATAATATGCAATATTTTTCATTCTTACTGTAGTATAATTTTATTCAAGTATGATTAAAAATTGTTATTGTTCTTTATATTGTTCTGTTTGATGATTATAATTTTGAACAAAGTAATACTGAATGCAGTTTTAGTTACCTTAGAAAACATTTTATTTCCTATTAAAGTTTTATGATAATAAATGTGAGTTTTGCTAAATTTGATTTTGCAATAAGCAGTAATCTCATTTTTTTTGTTTGTTTCGTATATTTTGCATTTATCAGAAAAGTAAGTATTGTTTCTTTAAATTATCTAGCATTGAATGTGAAACATTAGTGAGATGACACAGAGTTGTTTTGAATTGAAAGATGCTTACTTAATGTAAATTCCTTGTGATAGTAACTGGTGTATTTATAATAATAAAATTTCTTTTTGCCATTAACAGTGTTTCACTTATATTGGTATAATTCATCTATTTTTTTTATTCTTCCTTTTTCTGTTCATTAAATTGAAGAATCTTGACCCAGACCTTTAATTAATTTTATTAATTTTTTTTTAAATTTATTAATTTTCTATATTTATATCTAGAATTGACTTTAAAATTCTCTTGCTTATTTTTTTTATTTCGAATATTCAATTTTAATACTTCATACAAGATTTCTTCAAAGCAACTTCAAATGAGTTAAAAGTTTGGTAGATTTACGCCATTGAAATTATATGTAGTTAAAATATTATTTTTCTAACCATATTTTAATGAAATTACCTATAAGGTGATATTAGTCAATTTTTCTGTTTGTAATGGATATGTTACTGATTTCAAATATCACTGATTTTTGCTGTTTCCTTTTCTTTCTTTTATTTCTTAATAATTCTTTAACCACTTAACAGTTTTGCCTGAACCGTGGTCGGGCACTGTGAAAGGGGACTTCCCTGATTTGCCCAAATGCCTCTCGGGCAGGTTATTTTTCTAAGACAATCCACTGATTTTCCTGGCTTTTTCACTTTCTTTACTTTGCAATGTTTCTAGTAAATACCTCTAGCTGTCTAATTAATGTTAGATAGCAAAACAAGTGTAAACCAGTTTTTAGGTCCTTTTTTCCCCTGCATTTAAAATTTATCAAAAATTAATAAAATCAATATTTGTAACTGTTTTGACTGCTGATTTGAATTTATAAAATTGATTTGAATACAAAATTGCTTATTTTTGGATGCAATATGCCAGAAAAAGAAACTGTTTAGTGGTTAAGAATGTTCTCAAAAGAATATTTCCCTCCTTCTCAATTACAGGAAACTGTCATTTTTCATGAAAATGGATGATATTTGCTGACATCATTATTAAAGTGTTTAAGTATGAAACTATGTTTTTATTTTTCTATAAAATTCTTGAGTTATAAAAGAATCGCCTCCCCATAGCAACATTTTACATGCCTTCACATTGTGAAAATCAGCTCGAATTCCTACTGTGACACAATTTTCTCAACAAATTCATTGACTTTCTTTAAAAAAAATGAAAAACACAGTTTGATTTCCTGGCATCAGCTTGGTTAACACAAACCTCAGTTGATAGAAAGCTGGATAATAAGGGTTCTACTGTATATTAAAAGAATACTGAAATTTGAACTATGTGTTTTGTTTAAATGAATTCAGCAATTTGAGTATTCAACCAGCTTTATTGGTGTGAGGGTAGTGACAGGTATATGAATTATTTCCTTCATTCAACAATGATAAATTATGTTTTAATGAAAACTCTGTGCTCTTAGTCATCTTTACAAATTTATTTATAATTTCAGGAAATCCATTTCTTTCATAAACATAATTTTACTCATATTTTGACAATTTTTTTTAAGTGTACTTATAATCTTACTTATTGAGAAAATAAGATGAAAACATCATTAAGTAATTTTTGACGTATGAGATGAATTACTTGCTAGTAATACTAATCAGTGTATTATCATTTTTGCATTCAGTTTATTATACATCAATGATTTTTTTCTTTTATTTTTTTATGATTTGTTCCAGTTTCTCACATATTTTATTTCTTTTTCTGAACGTATTATATTACTGGTCACAAGAGGAAAGGTGCTTTGATTTGTAATTGAATGTTGAATAAGTTATTTCTGAGAGATCATTATATGTTATTAAACTGTGGAAATCTTTGGTATAACAATTAAATTTGCAATTTTCAAGCATCCTTCATGCTAATTAGCAGCTATGTATTACTATGAATTCTATCATATTAGAAATTTATATTTGATTCCTTATAAATTTCTGTTGCATGTTGTTTTCTTTCCTAATTTAGTTTTCTTTTGTGAGAGCTATGTTTCAAAGTATGAATTGAATGTATAAAAATACCTGGGAGATAAACAATTTTTTTATAATTCTCTTTTCACCATAAATTCTTTTATGCTTAAAAAGATGTCTGTAATTGAATTTTCTTGAAATTTTTAAATTTAAGAATTTGAAAGAGGAATTAAAAGCAATTTCCATTTAGCCTTTTAGTTTTCAAGTTGTTCCTAGCAGAACATAAAGTATTATTAATTTCAGCTTCTTTTCATGATAGTGAATTATAAATTCTTAATTTATTCTTTACTAATAATATGTTGATTAAACAAATCTGCAGACTTTAATTTTATGATGCATATTAATTATACAATTGTTGTCTTCAAAAAGTAACTTGCCTCTTCATAGGAATACTTCATACTTAGTACTATCCTCTTTACTTCTCTTTACAGAATCCTACTTTAATGGAGTCAATTCATGATCATGTGATACATGCATGCACATTTCAAGTGCACCACACTCATTTTGGAATCCATAGCACTTTTTGTATTGCATTGTTTACCAAATGGCTATGATATCACATGAATTGAACCCATCTTAACATATTAAGCATCTTTTTAAAATAAATATTTTTTCTTAAGCATTTTAAATGCTGTATGTATTATTTATTACTTATCTCATATTTTTTATATAATTCCCACTCAATTCAAAAATTTCTTAATATGAAGAATATAAAATCTTTTTATACATAAAAAAATGTAATGCATTTGATAATTATTTAAGTCATGTTCATTATCTTAAATTTTATTTCTGTGCATTCTATTATTTTGCTTTATTATTATTTTTTCAGTCATCATGTGTTCAACTTATTCAAGGAAAATATTTGAAATCGTTTTATGCTTGTGCTTATTATCTAGTTTTTGTTTGTTTGTTTTAATTTTGTTTATTTAGTCAAATATTATTATTAAAATATTTGATTTCATTCAGTTTGACCCGCTTTATAAATTTTTTTCAGCACAGCTTATCACTATTAGATAATTAGTGTTTTTGAGGATAATGTATTTTTTACTGTATATATTTTTCAAGTTTCTTTTTTGTTTTCAGCTTTAGGAAGATTTCTTATCTTAATTTTTCTTATTAATCTTGCATGGCCTGTAGGAATGTGCTTGATTCAGTGTATATTCATTATATTTTGTTTATGGCTGTTATAATTCTATCTTTTTTTTGCTGTTTAGTCCTGTGTACATTTATTCACTCTTTATATATTTCTCGATATTGACATTGTAATATGTTTCATTGACTGATCTGCAAAATGATAATTATTATTTGATTATTCTGCCCATATTGTATCTTTTTAAAAGTTGTAGTACTAGTTGTCTATTTTATATGCCATTAAATACATTTCATGTTCTTACTAGATAAGCAAGATCATGAAAATTGATATAATAGGTTAGTTCCCTTTTTCATTAAGGAATATTCTCATAAATTGCATGAAGAATTTTGAATTAATTGAAAATATGTAATTATTTCTTTATTAAAGATATTGTTAAACCTAAGTACACATATAAGTGTTGTTAAGACACTATTATGGAATGTAATATCTTTAATATATTTGGTTAAAATGTTTTTTAATTGATAGTTACTAAATTTTTCTATGTATTTTAAAGATTTCATCCAGATTTTTTCTTTTGTTTTGCCACAAGATCTGGAAAATTGATTATATCTTTTACATGTTTCATAATAACAAAATGTTTTATTCCTTCTTCTGTTGACAAAGCACAAACATTTTAGCTTCTGACACAATTAATATAAGTTGCAAACATTGGTGAGTTCAGCTTTAGATTTTTTTCCCCTTTTTTTCTACAGACTTAAGTTATTGTTACAGTTTTAAGTTAGCAAGTAAAAAAATTTGTCAGAGCTAACTTAGCTAATATAGCTTTAAAGATTAAAATGAGCAAAAGTGTTTGGACATGAATCTTTCTTAAAGACAAAAAAAATTAAGATCTAGCATCAAGGAAATCAGATATCTGCACTTTTTGCTAAATCTGAGGCTTATTTAAGAACTGCATCTATTTCATTTCGATTAAACTTTGAGATTTTTGCTTGCCATTCGGCTATTTTATCTTCATTCTTATTAGAAACCACTTTCATTTCTTGCGTCTATTTTTTAAGTCTAAATTCCTTTGTTTGTTGTTTTTATTAAAAAAGGGGATTGATCTTTAAACATGATTATATTCTAATTTCTCAGATGCCCAAAAGAATTTAATTATACTAATTTATTAATATTTTTTTATTTTCCGTTGTTGATAATATTATTCTTGTATATGTTGAAACTCATTTTTTGTTGAATTTTCAAAGTTACTTAATGAAAAAAAAAATATTGTTATGAAATGCCTTTTGAGCACTGAATTGAATATATTGTTGTCTTTCAAGCAAAAGTCACTAAGTCCAAAGCTATAGTTTTGAGAAATAGTGAATTTCAACTTAATTAATTTTGAGTCATTATGATAAATAGTAAAAATTCTTTTACAGATTTTTGCTCCTACAGTTGGTTTACTGATGTTAAGGTAACAAGTTCATATCATGAAATAATTCATTGGAAATTCTAATTCAGTGGTGCCAAAACTATTTTCATTTACGACCCCCTCACATAGTGTAAAAAATTTTTGCGACCCCCAAAGGGGTCGCAGCCTTGTTTTTTGAAGAAAAGCCTTATATTTTTTTATTGTCAAATAAATTTCTTTGAATTCAGTGACTCACAAAAATTTTCTTGCAACCCCCCTCAGGGGGTTGCAAGAAAACAGTTTGCACACCACTGTTCGAATTGACTGCAGTAGTCAGTCAAAAAAATTTTGTGGACTTAGTTATTTTTGCCTGAACAGTGATGATATAGTCTTTTTATATTTCACTTTTCCCTGACTTTTTATTTTTTTAATATTTTTTCATTTTTTTTTTTTTTATTTATTTATATAACTCCTCACTAAAAGACTTTGAGATTAACTAATATTTTGGCATACAAAATCAAATTTTATCTATATTATTTTAATGCTTGCAAAATTCAGTAGCATATGTAATATTGTGTATATAGAAAAAGCTAGGGAACTTTCAGATATGTGTCCATAAATTCAAAATGAATAACTTGGGAAACTGTCGGATGAATCTGCATGTGTTTCACTTATTTGAGGAGGATCAAGAATGTTTAATATTAATCTAATGCAAAAGAGGGCTTAGCAGGGATGATTCTAACAACTCAAAGTTGTTATTCTCCTTCACTTTCTCTAGTGCAATTTTGCCATATTCTTGAGAGGTAAAGCCAATAGATGTCTTTTGATGGGGTTTTATATATATATATCTCAAAGTCATAAATTAGATTGACAAAAGTCTTTAAAATTTTGCAAACATGCCAATTGATTTTACATTTCTTCATTTTTGTACGAAAATCTTTTATTACATATAGCCCTGTGTAGCTGAACTCTTTTCTTAAGAAGGAAGATTGTAATGCATTTGAGTCTTAGATGATTATAATTTGATTTCTTAACAAGTGCAATTTTGCTTTCTTTTATTTTACTTTTGTATAAATATATTCCTTTCTATTTATAAACTTCTCAAGTATTTATATTTGAAGGATTATTTAATTTCAATCTGATGTTTTTGCTAATAGACAAAATCTTTAAGTAAAAATTTCATGATCTAAAAGATGGTCATTCATTGAATTTTAGTACATAATCTATAATGCTTGTCAAATACATATTATTCAGTTTTCTACCATTTCCATGTGATATTTAATAAATTTTGTGATATTTAATATTTTCTGTGATATTTAAATAAAAGAAATGAGGAAGAAGGTTTTGATTCAAAAAGAGATTTATGATTAATGATCAACAATAAGAAATCTTAATTGCTTAATTTTGTATGATAAATTATTTCTGCTTCTTAGAGTCATTACAAGAAAAATTATTCAATTTAACCCTTTGTCAGTATTAAACCTTTGACCATAAATGTCTTGTTTTACCTGTGCCATATTAGGGAGGTTTACACTGAACTGTTCTAAATTATTGTTGGATTAGTTATGTATACGAAATATACTGTATGTGCTATCAAAAAGTTGTGGATCATCACTTGTACATTTTGAATAATTAATTTTTAAAGAAGCTAGAAAACTGACAAGGTAGGGGGAGGCAATTCTGTTTCTTCATATATGGTCACTGATTTAGCCATTCAGTGTTCCAGATGTATGATATCCATGGAATGCTATAGTTAATAATTTTTTGAAATTAGTGATAAAAAAATATGATTTAAACAATCTCTAAAATTTACAAAACTTTCATGAAAAGTGAATTCAATTGATAGTAAGTATAAAATGCAACAAAAATAATTTTTGATTTCTGATAAATAAATGTGCATTTTCATCACATGTTTTAGTTTATTTATTTATCCAGGAACATACCAAAATTTAATCTATACCTGCTTATTAAAATTCTTATTACAATGTTTTTAGTTCAGATTGTTAACAAAGACTATGAATTTTCAAAATCCCAGTTAAATTATATGAATATTCCTAAGCAATCATGAATTCAAATGTCATCAATGAAATATTATAGATCTTTTTCAATTTTTTCAATCAAATAAAAATGATTACAAACATTTTTATCAGAAGTTTGTCTAAATAACTATACATTCATTCAATTTTCATATAGAAAATTTTCTCAAGTCATTTTAAATTATGCTTATAAATACTTAATTTATTTAGTTTCAAAAGATTTTTTTATATTTAAATTTCGTAACTATTTTTTAAAATATGAACAGGAAAAATTTTATAAGCAAGAAGTTTTTATGGTTGGTGGTAGGAACATTGGTGCTCTACTGTGAGGAATAAATTATGAAAGAAATTATTCATATTATTGAAAAGCTTTCTAAAAGATTTTTCCCCCTTAAAACTGATTAAGTACTAAATATATAAAATTAAAGAGTATGAAGTGATAAAAATATTTTAGCATGTTTCTGATGTGTCCCATATGAATTTTTTTCATGTGATTATTTGGTTTTTACAATTTTTTTAATTATCTAGTCATGCATTTTTTTTTCCTTAATTTTTTGGGGGCCCCCCCCCCCATCCTTTGATGCATTTGTACTATATTTTGTTGATGTAATTGGGACTATTCATTGATGAAATTGTGTGATAATAATAACAGCACACAAAAAATTTTGAAAATAATTTTTGGAGTTTATGCCTACATTTTTCTTTTATGCCTCCTTCAATGTCATGAATATTATTATATAAATCTAATTTTTCAGAGTTATATAAGTAAAGTCAGTGAATTTAGCATCTTCATTCCCTCATATTTCAAATCTTTCAAAAGTTGTGTTAACTGAATTAATATTCAATATTTATTACATTCCATGGAAAGATATTACAGTTCAAATTTTATCATTGAAAAATATTTCATTTAAAATCTTAAATAATAATATCCTTCTATAAAAATTACATTAAAATTTTTATTACATTACATGAAAAAAAAACTTCTATTACAAATCTATAATGAAGAATATTTTCACCAAATTATAGCTTTTCCATGGCTTTGTGTTTTCTTACTCTTAAATTCTGAATTTAATATATTTATACTTCTTAGTATATCAGTTTGTAACTAAGCACTAGAAGTTTCATATATAAGGATTATTTAAAGTTATATCATGATTGTATATTGTTAATATTGTAAAATAAGAGTAAATTAAAAATAGGTTTAATTTATTATTAAGTTAAGTAAATATTAAAAATAGGTTTATTAATAATATTTATTTTCCTATATTTAATACCAGATTCAAAATTTTTCTGTACTAACTTTTTTTCTTTGTTTGTACTTGAAGGATCTATTCAACAGTATGCAGAGCAGGAATTTTTAGCCCGAAGTTACCTGCTGGATGGTGAAAATGTTGAAAACATCAAGCAATCTTCATCATTAGGATCAAATAAATACTGCTGTCAATATTGCTCAAAATGCTTCACAAGGAAACGTTCCTTGATGGATCATCATAATATTCATACAGGAAAGAGGCCTTATGTATGCGAGTTTTGTTCTAAAACTTTCACACAAAGGGCATCCTGCAATCGTCATGTCAAACTATGTCATCAAGATATTTTACAGTTGGACTTCCAATCAAAAATTTGATACTCTTCTTGAAACAAATTGAATTTTAAGAATTTTAAACATGTTCATGTGAAATCAAATCTATTAACACATAAATAACTATTATTCTGACTGTATCAAAAGCCCATTGCATGTAATTCCACGCAAAAATAATGATATATAAAAAAAAGGTTGTTTTTTTTTCTTAATAACAGTCTGATATTTTTTTTCCTCCCTTATTTTATATGCTGACAAAATTATAACTGCTCAGAAAGTTGTGTCAGAATAAATGTTTATATTTTATGTACATCTTTTTTTAAAGTACACTTGTATTTTATTGAATGTTATATAATAGGTTGTCATTGATTGAATGTTATATAATATTTTATCATTTGCAATACTTTTTCCCTCTATCTCTCATTTATCCATATTCCTCCCAATTAAATCATTGAGGTGTACTCTTAAGATGCAATTCAAATTTCTGGATAAATTAATGTATATATAATTTATTTAAGCATGCACTCAGCATGCAAATACACATATGCCATCAATTTATTGCAGTTATATGTTTTGTGTTTGGAAACTATTCCATTATTTATAATAATGTATAAAATTATATTTATGATTTTTTATAATAAAAATATCTTATTTTGTTTACTTTCTTCTCTGTATTAAAAGAAAAGTATATATATATTTAAGTTTTATTTTCCAATATGATAGAATACCATTTAATTTAACCTTTAGATTATGGGTAAACAAGATTTCAAATATCCTCCTAAGATTTTGGAAAAAGAAGCAGAAAACCTCTTTTTAAGACATTTGAAAATAAGATCGTCAATCATTCTTGTCAACCCTTATTAGCAATGAATCTATTCATCACACATGAAATGGTGTAACAGAGCAAGGGAGTAAAACAGTGTGAACTTCTTAACTTCGATTTAACTTTTTTCAGTGAAATTAACCTTATTTTCCTCCTTACGTTATTCTTAAAATAATCTAAGGTCTTAACTAATTTACTGCTTAAAAGTAAAAATTGCTTTAAAAATTTCTTTTTGAAAATGTGAGCAATATATATTTTTAACATTTACAACATTTAATTTTTTTCAGCTAATTTAATGGAAATGGCTGAATAGTTATATATTCAAAAAGCAAGAATGTTATGATAAACTTTGAGAAGAAAAGGTATATACTATTTTCGACTGTTCACATTTGGCAAAATAATCGTATAGCTTCCATAGTGGTCCCTAAATCAGTTTGGGACCTATACTTTAATGATGAATGAGAACCTATTAATGAGAAGATTAACCTATGAGAACCACAGAGTACCTAAGGACGATTAATTGGTGGTCTATGGCTCAAAAATGTTTAGTATACCTAATCAAAACAACAGAGTTATGTGCACTTTTATACAGGGTGTGACAAAAGAAATGTTACTACAATTAAATGTTTATTAATTATTGTACAGTTTGCTTTCATTGTTTATGATGAACTACCTTAATGGTGGTTTTTTTTTTTTCCATACTTAGTTCATATTTTCAAGTTGATGACCTTTCTGATCTATACATCACTGGCATCATGAAGATATGGAATCATCCATATTTGAAAATATTTCCTTCGGAATTTCATCACATTCCCTTTCGATGGCTATCTTTAATTCTTCAATGGTTGTTGGTTTTGTACCAAAAGTGTTATTCTTAAGAAAACCTCACAACAAAAATACCAGTGTAAATTCAGTACTTTGAACCTCCTGGTCTTCTTCGTCTTTAACCAAATACTACCTCACTTTTTTTCCTGACTTTTGAATCATCCAGTACATTTTAGAAATAACACTTTGGCTAATTTAACACTACCCTACAAGATTTTTCAGCAGCTGTGTAGATCTTTATAAATGAATATGAGGAAGCATGAAAAAATAACTTCAGAAATCTGCTGCAACACTCGGCCTATTTCTTTTGACAGTTACTGCTAAAAATATATAGCTTTGTTACATTGTAACCCAGTGAGGACCTGCACTGAAGCTTCTTCTTACGTTTACATCCTCTTGTAACCACTGCCATTCTAGATCAGCGGTTCCCAACTCATGGGCCGTGGATAACGTATTAGTGGGCCGTGGAACTTGAATGAAAAGTCGGAAGAGCTTCAAGAGTCTTTGCTCTTTTTTGCTTTATAAAACATATTTTTAATCTTTTTATAGTAAGCTTTACTAATTACTGACATATACGTGCATAGTATAAATATATGCGGGGTTTTTTTTTTGTATATTTAGTTAGTGGACCTCAAAATATTTTTTACACAACAGGTGGTCCGCACAATAATAAAGGTTAGGAACCGATGCTCTAGATATGACAGTCAGTGCGATTCGCAGTTCCTAGGATACTTCCATCTGCGCTCGGTCACATTCTGATCATCCGAATATTCTCCCATGTAAAAAATCGTTCTTATGAGTCTGGCTGAGTCATAGCTACTTGTCTAGGGTACTTATACTTTAATGATGATCTTACTCTCTGATTTTGAAATACACTACTTGAAACCAATTCCTTTTGCACACTTCGCCAATTTCTCTGTCTCTTACGAGGTACTTGTTACGCAATCTAGTGGCTCATTTCAGCTTGAAACACAAGCATGTTATTCCAGAAGATAAATGTAGTTCTGCTCACCAGAATTTTTTTTTTGCCCTTATGCTGTTTTTTTCTCTCTCGTATCTTTATGGACATGAGGGTATTATCGAAAACCATATGCGATCTCGATAGGTATTTGAGAATACTTGGTATAATAGACAAAAATTATAAGCCTTCTTTTGGCATGGCAGTAGTCCCGGCAACATAATCTAATTGTAGTAAAATAGATCATGGATATGTATTTAAAGCACTAATGTGGAAATAATTTGCTTACCTTCCTTTATCTACTAACAAAATTTCTAAATTTTTTTAGTATGATCTAGGAACACTTGGATTGTGGATTTTACTCCACGGACGAATCACATGATCTGTAGAATCTTAGTGCTCTGTTGTCGTTTTAACGGGTAGAAATGTGTTTAGAAGTTTTCCTTAATATAATCCATACCAAATACATGACTGACGATCTGCTTGTAATACGTTAAAATGAGTAATGTGATAAGATTTAGAAGGTAGTGTAGGTTCGGCCGTGGCTCATGCATGGGCACTGAAGAACTGCAGCACCCCAATTTTTTTTCAGTGTATAAATATAATAACTTATTTATTTAATTTTGAATGTAATATTAAAATCCATCAACAATCTAACGCGATTTTCTGTTTAGAGTTTCCAGTCTTCAGGGGAAAACAGTATGCCTCTATTCATACGGGAAGAAACTTCTTGAAGTAAGCTGCAAAAGTTGCCATCTCCAAAAAGAAAATTCTTGGTAAAAGTGATTTTCTATCACATCTAGTCAAAATGAGATTTAAAAGAAGACTGTTTGGCATTTGGGCAGTGTGTTTCGGTATCCAATTTATGATAATGAGTCATAAAGAAGGGAGGGGGGGAATTTTTGATATTTTGTTTTGGAGATGGCCAGTTTTGCACGATCTGAAATCTAAATAAATACACCAAATTGCATAGAAAGGGAAGTTAAATAATTTTCGCAATATTTCATTGAAATAAGGAGTTATCTATTTTTACCATAAAAATGGAATAAAACATAGGAAAACCTCATATTCTAATAGCCACATCTTTTTCTCCAGTCGCACAAAATATTGTCTGGGTCTCCCTGTGGATTTCATTCTCACCCTTCCTGTCATTTAGCTGCTTAGAAGAGCTGTCCTTGCACCGATATTTTTATTATTTTGTTTCTTTATATAAAAGAAATCTCTGTCGGGATGAATCTGAAATGCTAGCCTGTAGGTTGTTTCATGAAAATGCTGCTGGTTTTCTTCCAGGCATGATAGATATCTCTTCCTAGCTTGAAAACTATCCCACTTTCTGAAAACATTCTTCATGCTGACTTGGCTCAACGACGGATTCAATTTTATTCATTTTATTTTCAGTTCGTGCAAGAACCCAGTCCGGGGGAATAAAAGAATGCCCTGGAATTGGCACTCTAACTTGTGCTTGGGGGCATTCTTGGGCAACAACATTGAAATATAAACATCAATGTGATGTTTTTGCTACGGCCTTCACATCCGTCAGCCATACATCTGAGGATCGTAACATCTGTAAAGTAGGTATTCTGCAGCCAGTGAAACAAAGCTGATGAAATTTCACTGGAATCCTTTGGGAATTTATGTCTCCTCAAGTGTGTATGAATTCGTTATTGCTGCTCACAGGATCATTTGATAAGACGTACGATAGTGAAGTTATATAGGAACAGGTGCCTAATGTAATATGTCGACTGGACAAGGATTTTCGGCAAGGTAAAATTTTTTCAGCATTCAAAGCTTAAGCTAAATTTTCTCTTCATAATAAAAAAAATAAGCCGCAGCTCGCTTTTGATGTAGCGTGGATTCAGTCATAAATGTCTGCTTCTCTTCGTCAATCTTGGCTGCTTTGATCCTCTCGTTCGTTCCAAACATTTAGAACGAACATCAACACTAGGCGAAACAAAACCAATATATTGACTCTGGTGTTGAATAGGATTCTAAAGTACTAGAAACAAATTGTGAGTGGCTCGTCTTTTATACGGGAGTTATGAATACATCATATATTTGTGATGTTTAGTTAACTTCTGTGGTAGTTTCTCACTTGAGTCTTACTCCGATAGTAATGAGATTCAATGCATTTGAACATTTTATGAAAGGGATCACAGCGTTCTTTTTCTGGCTCAAATGCCACTGATCTTCGGTCTCCCCCTTTCTTTGCTGAGGGAACAACGGATATTTCCGTGGTCTTTAATCCCCCTACCGTCTTACAGTCGTCTTCCACATCCACTTTTATGCATAAATAAATGAATTATTAAGAATAGAACCTGCCGCTGCTGTTTTGTCACCCAGTGGCGTAGAAAGGCCGGTGCGGCCCGCACCGGGTACCAGTTCTGAAGGGGTGACAAAAAATTGCCGGTTTTGTATTAATGCGCCTTTTTGTTACGTAAAATAACATGTCAAGTAATTTACATGGGCTTTAACAATAGCTAATTGTAGCAAATTGCGGGTGAACGATGTGATTCTGTAATAATTAAGTATTATTGTGTGGGGGAGGGGTTGTTCTGTCTCGTTTCTTTTGAACTGTGCTGGTGCTCAAGTAAACAAAAAACCTGTCTTGTGACTCATTGTCTCATCCCTGCCACAAATATCATCTCTCAAGTCGTTCTGTGCAACAAGATGATATTTTATGATGCAAAGTTGCATGATAAAATGCAAGATGATGATACAGGGTGCGTAGCTTCATAAAAAGTGCTTAAATTTGAAAACCATTTTTAAGAACCTTAAAAGTGCTTAATTTTGAAAAAAGTTCCTTAAAAAGTGCTTAATTTTTCGAGAAGTGCAAAGAAAACATTTTTTTTTTTTTTTTTTTTTTTTTTTTGTTTCCCCAGGCGTTGAATACGATAAATTGAAAACATAGTCATAAAGTTTTGTTTACCTGATGTATCAAAAAAGAAAACTGATAAAAGGGAAAAATTCGGGGAAGGAATCCAGGGTGAGATAGATCCAGAGGTGTCAACACATGTTAAGATAACGCTTATAGTCCAGTCAACGAAGGCCCCAAATGAGGGTGAAAAAACATTAAATCACATAATTTTGAAAACTGGTACACATGTTCGTGAGGGGCTCCCGCTAAACATACTAAAATCTCTGGTCCTTAAGGGGGGGGGGGGTTCGCGCCGCCATCTTGGGTTTCATCCTCCCCTTTTCAGTTTTTCGTGAATATCTCAAAAACTATTCAGTTTTCAAATTACAATTTATATAACAAATTAAAGAGCGTAAAATTCCTTACAAATACATGCTTTTATTTTTCTTCTAGCTTTATTAATGTATCTCAAACTTTGCCGCCATCTTGGATTTCATCCCCCTTTTTAAAGTTTTCTTGAATATTTCGAAAACTATTCAATTTTAAATTGCACATAATATATCAAATTAATGATCGTAAAATTACCTACAAACTCATACTTTTATTTTTCTTCTAGCTTTAATAGCTTTTGAGATAATCGGTCTCAAAATGGATAAGTTTGTAAAAAATCTTAGTTGATAGTCCAGTCAACGAAGGGTTTGAAAAAAACATTCAATCATATAGTTTTGAAAATTGGTATGCATGTTCGTGATGGGCTCCTGATGAACATACTAAAAGTCCCTGGTCCTGAGGGGTGGATTTCGAGCCGCCATCTTGGATTTCATGCCTTTTTTAATTTCAGTTTTTCTTGAATATTGATTTAACAAATTAAAGAACGTGAAATTCCATAAGAATAAAAGCATTTATTATTCTTTTATCTATAATAATTTCTGAGATAATGGGTCTCAAAAGTTGCCGTCATCTTGAATTTCATCCCCCTTTTTTAGACTTTTAATGAAAATTTCAAAAAATATTCAATTTTCAATTACATGTAATATAACAAATTTATGATCGTAAAATCACCGACAAATATATGCGTTTATTTTTCTTCTAGTTTTAGTAGTTTGTGAGATATTTAAGAAAAACTAAATAAGGGGGCATGGAATTCAAGATGGTAGCAAAATTTGAAACCCATTATCTCGGAAACTATTAAAGCTAGAGCAAAAATAAAAGCACGCTTTTGTAGGGAATTTTACGTTATTTATTTTGTTGCATTAGTGTGATTTGAAAATTAAATAGTTTTTGAGATATTAAAAAAAGGCATGAAATCCAAGATTATCCAACTTTGATACACATTATCTCGGAAACTAGTAAAACTAGAAGAAAAATAAAAGCATCTATTTGTAGGGAATTTTACGCTCTTTAATTTGTTACATCAATTGTAATTTGAAAACTGGATAGTTTTCGATATAGTCAAGAAAAACTAAAATTAAAAAGGGGATGAATTCCAATATGGCGGTGCGCGCCCCCCCCCCCCAGGACCACGGACTTTTAGTATATTCATCAGGAGCCCCTCACGAACATGTGTACCAATTTTCAAAATTATATGATTCAAAGTTTTTTCAAACCCTCCATTGACTGGGCTATTAATAACTTTTTTCAGCTCCCTCTTTCTTCAACAATGGATACTGCCGTATATTGAAATACTGGAATGATTACCCCAAAGGGGCAAATTAACTGGTAATTTGTTAATTTTAATAAATGTTGAAAAAGGTCACAGATTTTTATTGTTAATCTTATAAAAGTTGACTTAATTTTTGGTAATGACAATTTGCATTATCATTTTGATTTTTTTTGTCAAATCAAAAAGACATCATTTATTTTACAATGGAAGACGTTGTGCAAATACAGAAATAAATATTAAAATTTAAAAAAATATATGTTTAAAATTAAATATATATTCAAATATATATTTTCAATAAAAACTATGTATTATTATAAAACAGAAATCATCCTATGCTTAGAAAATACGTGGGTCTACGCATGCAAGCATGTACAAAGGTGCTTAATTTTTTTGGCTAAGGTGTTTAAAAAGTACCTAATTTTTGCAGCAATTTCTCACTACGCACCCTGTGATATGTCGAGGACAAAGATACGTGCTTCTACAATGGCTGGAGTGCATTCAGGAGTTCAAACAAGTATTTCTCAACTTAATCCTAAAGCATTGTTTGTACCCTGTACAAACCACTCTCTCAATCTGTGTGAAGTACATTCTTTTGCAACAGTTCCATTATGTTTGACTTTTTTTGGAACCTTAGATAGTTTGCTCGTGTTTTTCTCGGGTTCTACGCACAGATGAACGATCCTTCTGAAAATATGTTAAAGTTACAGTTAGGCGACTTTCAAAAACAAAATGGAGAGCTCACTTACGAAACTGTTAAGCTTGTGTGTAAGTGCTTTAAGAAGATTGTCGATGCCATTGAGGAACTGTGTGATGCTTCGGAAACTATCAAAACCAGAGGAGCAGCTCAAACGCTATTGCCTGCAATGTGTGATTTCTCGTTTTTGTGTTTATGGAATGATGTCTTAAAAGAAGTCGATCACTTTCAAAAGTGTTTGCAGATTCTTGGAATAAGCTTCGAGAAGTCTGTTATCTAGATGAGAAGTCTAAATGTCTTTTTAAAAGACAAAAAAAAATGACCTTGTTGAGGAAGTACTGCAATTTGCACAAGACACATATGAATAGATGGGCATTTCTGGAGTAAAAAGAACTGTCAGAAGGAAGGAAATTATGTCCAGAGAGAAGGCTGCGGACAACCCGCTGACTTTGGATGAAGAACTGAAAAGATGCAATGTTAAGAGTTCAACAAGAAATCGATACACGTTGCGAAGATATGGAATGTACTATATCAGATCGGTTTGCAGTCTTAGAGCCCAGAAATCTGATCGAAACCTCGGAAATAGAACTTCCCAAGTTTGTACAAAATTTGGTTGAAAATTACAATGATCTTTCTGCAGATGGTATCCTTACATAAATTCCACGCCCAAAGATTTCTAAAAGCCGCCGAAGTTCCAAAAGAAGAGTCTCTTGGTTGAACTTCCTTAAGATTCTTACAGTTTGTGGTTGAATATGAAATTTTCGACTCTGTTCCCAATCTCACATTAGCATTAAGATTTTTCTTAACTTTATGTGTTTCTGTTCCTTCATGTGAGAGGAGTTTTTCGAAACTCAAACTAATTAAGAATTATCTCAGATCCACTATGAACCAATCACGTCTCTGTAGCATAGCCATTTTGTGAATTGTAAATAGTGTAGCTGAAGGTATCGAAGGTGACGCAATTTCAAAATTTGCAGAACAAAAGGTAAGAAAGAAGAGATTCTAAGCATCTTGTTAAAGTACTGTTTGTTGGATCAGAGCTAGAGAACGAAACTTGTAAACAATTGAGATTTCATTAAATTGTATTATAATAATAATAAAGTTATGCACTTGGCACGATCACTATGAAAAGATTTCTTACACATTGTACATTAAACTGGCTTAATAATAAAAAAGCATTTTACTTTTTTTTATTCATGAAAAATTGTTTACAAAATAATTAACATTATGCCCTCTTTACTTAACCCAGTGGTCCCCAACCCCCGGGCCGCGGACCAGTACCGGTCCGTGGATCAAATGGTACCGGGCCGCCCAAGGAACATTAAATTATTTCCATTTTTATAAGCTTTTTTTCAACTTGGCTGTCTTCCTTCAAATCTTGTGATCGATTTCTTACCCCCAGATGGAACCGTCTCGTTGCAAAGAAACAAGCTCAGGGTTCTCATCGATTTAGCGTTCTAGTGAGTTAAAATGTTAAATCACTTTATATTCATTTTTTGGTGTAACTGTATTTTATTTTGAATATGCTTAATTATTTGTTTATTAAACATGTTTTGTAATGTTTAAATACAATTAAATTAAAATTATTAAATCAAAACAATCTAAAATATAAAAAATCAACGTCCCCCCCCCCCCCCCCAAGCGGGCCGCGGTAAAATTATCAAACGTTGGCCGGTCCGCGGCGATAAAAACGTTGGGGAACACTGACTTAACCAATTGAATAAAAAAATTGCTTTCTCAATAAATTTCATTTTTTATTTTGGTGAACGGGGGGGGGGGGTGACAAGTTTAAACTCCGCACCTGGTGCCACCACCGCTCTCTCTTCTACCCAGGATATCTTTTACGCTCCCGTATCTGATGAGGAAGAACTACAACATTTTTCTCCATCTTGTTCAAAAGTGCAATAATTTAGAAAAACCAAACTCTAATTTATCGCAGTGTCCACATTACCAGCTGTAAGCGGGCGTTTGGCAAGGTTTACGAAGCTACCGCTGCACTACCTGGCGGATTTGGAAATGTCCAGTGTTGAATCCGCACCCATTAGTGGAGATGACACCTTGATGCAGCACACCTTGATTTTCAGGCGCATTTTAAGCTTGGATATGGCCAGTTTTTTAAAAAAATTTTCGTGTTGGCAAGTGGTAGAACAGATGAAAAGGACTTAAAATCTTTGAAAAACGCATTTGTGATAAAAATGGAGATGGCCACTTTTGAAATTACACGACACAAGTACTGCCGTTTAAGTCAGTGCCGATTTCCTGCTGCTGCGCACAGTAATAAAAAAAAGCATTTGTTTCTATTACACAATTTGTGAAGAGGGTGGTACTATAGAAAATAAACTTCCAGAGATGTTATAAGCGAGGTTGTAAATTTTTTTCCACTGAGTAAGAATTTTTCGCGAGACGGAAGTTTCAAAATAAATGAATAAAAAATAAAGAATAATTAATTATAAATAAAAATTAATTCAAGTATTGTGCTATAAAAAATAATCTGTAAATAAATACGAAAAAACATTCCTACATATATATTTATTTCAGCTACGCTCTTTCATGATTTTTTATTGTTCAACTTCAGTTGCGTACATTTTTGTAAATGAGAATAAGGATTGCAGGAAATTTATTTTAAAAAGTTGATGTGTTCAATTTTCAATAAAAATTGTTTTGTAATTTTAATAGTGGTTTAGTTACAGTTACTGCGTTAAAACTTACCTACATCAAGTCAAAAATCTGATTTTTTATTTTTTATTAACTAATAATTAAATAATTCAAAATTAGAAGAGATGAAATGCCCAACGTAGCATAAGTTATAGCACCCCTCACAGCAACAAAGTACTACCCGCCCCGTGTAGCTTGTATGTTTGGTCTACGCAGCCAAATATTAACACGACGCTTTAATTACTATAGCATTAATAATTACACACGTAACATTGTCATACTATCAATCATAAAATGAATATCGGATTTTATTGATGCTACGGGATTACAATTCTATGGTTCTTGCATGGACTATAATTATGTTCAAGATTGAAGGAATTGATTTCTGGAAATATTTAAAACAATGTTCCATATTTTAACTTAATTTTTATATTTCATCAGATGTTTAGTAAAATTCAATAGAAAAATTCTGTAAATGTAGAATGCTTGGATTGGGCATTTCGTTTACGTAACTTATCAAGATGAAAATGCCATTATCATTAAAAATGCAGAGTTGATTCCAAATGTACATTATGATGATCTAAAAATGGAAATTTGACGCACGTAATTACAGAATTACGAATTCACAGAAACTGAAGCCTGTAATTTGAATAATACTAGTTATGTCTCCACAACGCTTGTGCAACACTGGCTACATGCAATGATCCGAAACATAAAATCCGATACTTATTTATTGTTAGGAAAACTAAAAAGTGCTTAATTATCAATGACTTGCCAACATCAAGGAAATATACAGTTTTGTAATTATTGGGCAAAAGACAAAAATTGGAAAAGGCATGAAATGGTTTGTCCACACGTGTTTTTACACATCATTATTTTCAATCAATACATTTATAACTATTGGTTAGATGCCACAATATGTAGTTTTACTGCACTATTTCGAAAAGAAATACTGCATTACAGATTGACTGGCTAACTAACTTATGCTTGTCAACAAAGGATAACTTCTTTTTCCGTCTACGATGTTTGGTTAAAATGTATTTTGCTAATTTGATTTCGCTTATTGTAAATGGTTGTGGCAAATATATCAACAAGCATTTAAAGCATATTTTCAATGGGCAAATATGAAGTTTTTTAAGAGTAAGTAATTGAAGAAATTTAAGGCTAATACGGGGTTGTCATAAATTATTGGACCCATTTCCAAAATTAATATAAAAACCCTATAATGTAGCAACCTCCTTTTTTTTAAATGAGAGAGTAGTATAAACAATTTTTTCCCAAATAGGTAACGCGCCGTAGCAGTGTTCTAAATCTGCTGCAGCGGTAGATTCTCAACGCAAGTGTCAAGATGGTTACCGTGCAGCAGAAGGCACGTCTCTGGTTCTACGAAGGCAAATCAATTTAAACATTACAAAGTCGTTTTCGCTTAGAGTACCGAAATTGTCAATCTCCAAGTAAGAATCCCATCAAGCGTTGGTATGAGCAATTTAAGGGAACAGAAAATGTGCATCATAGGAAAGGTGCTGGACGACCATCGGTCTCAGACGAAGTTGTTGAAGGAGTGAGGGAGACTTTCACTCATTAATTGCTCATATAAACGCTTAATGAAGTTCTTACTTGGAGACCAACAATATCGATACTCTATGCGAAAACGTCTTTGAAATGTTAAAATTGATTTGCCTTCGTAGAACCAGAGACGTGCCTTCTGCTGCACGGTAACCATTTTGACACTTGCGTTGGGAATATCTCGCTGCTGCATATTTAGAGCTCCGTAACGGCGTGTTACCTATCTGGGGGGAAAAACTGCTTAAACTACTCTCTTATTAAAAGAAAAACGAAATTGCTACATTGTAGGGTTTTTTTCCTATTATTAATTTTTGAAATGGGTCTAAATTCCTATATCTTGCATACTTTAATTCAATTGGGTGTTATTCCTCATCCTTCATAGTTATTACAATGTGAAGCTTTATAGAGGTATTCAGTTTTATTATTTTACAGATGAAGAACGATTTAAAATATTGGATTTTAAAATTTTCAAACAGAAGCAACTTCTATCTCTGAAAAGCCTTTAGGTATTTATTTCACAAGCAATATTTTAATTTTAAATATTTATCACTAGTAATATTTTACTTTATTTACCAATCCAGTAGATTTAATGCAAAAAGAAAAAAATCAGTTGTGAAATATATCATTACAAAGATTATTTTCATAAAACCAATCAAAGCATATGGATTTCATTATTTCGCATTTGGGTTCGAAATATATATATATATATATATATATATATATATATATATATATATATTCCGGACAACTAAAATAAGAATTCTGCAGAAATTTGCGATTGAAAACTTGAGATTTCCATTAAAATTGTTGCTACAAATATTTATTCAGAAAAATAGCTCGCAAATAAATTTTAAAAAATCCCTTTCGGCAAGCTGGAAGACAAAGGTAGATTCCTTTACGTTAATGTTACAGAAGTAATGAAATATTACATATTGATCAATACATACATATAGTCAATGACTTTATTGTTTCCACACATTGCAATATTTACGTCGTGATTCTGTTTTCATGACATTTAATTTTTAATTATATCAACGTTCTATCATTCTACTCAGAAGGTTATGCTAGATTTATTGGTCAGTACATTGCTCAAATTTTTTAATATCTCAATACATAATCATTTTGTCTAAAATATTCTTATGCACAAAATTCTTTTATCGTCTGACCGTTTTGCTATTTAAAAATCAGAAAGTCAATTGAAACAAAAGATGTTTTAATGGGAATATTAAATAAACTAGACGGTTTTTAATAAGATAATATTGTTCAGAAATTCCATTTATCGTCTGCGATGTTTGTAAATTAAACCATTGAATTAAGCCAAACAATTTTAAAAATTAAAATGAAAATATCAATTAAACCAAACGATTTTTTCGTGTGAAATGCTTGAAAATAAAAATGAAAATATCAATTGAACTAGACGATTTTTAAAAACCTCCGAATAATAATTTTTTTCATATGTTATTAATATTTTTTTAAAGAATGGAATAAAATTCAATTAAACTTTGTGACGTTTTTGCATAAAATTAGCACTCGACGGAGTTCGAATATAAAATCTTTCTATCGCCTGCCTTTTTATTTTTAATTAAAATGAAAAAATCTATTGTTCGAGGGCTCTCAAAAATTACTGTCGCAAACGATATTTTAAAAACTGTAAAAAACTAATTTTTTATCATAAATTAGAAATAATTTTAAAGAATGATGCGAAATTTAATCAAACATTGAGAGGGGCAAATTAAATACGCATATTTAAAGCAGAACACATTAACTGTCTGGACGAATGCTAAAAGAAAATTTTAAAAGTAGACGATTAACAATTTATATTGACCAACTATTGATTTGATTTCTTTTCATGCTTTAAATTAATGAACAATTAACTATTTAATTTAAGTGTTTCAAAATATACATTAACAACTTTCTTTTACTTTATTAATCTTTAACAAAATTTGGAGTACCTATATAAGACATAATTAGTAATTTATAGAGAAAATTAGCTATCGGCTGTATTTAAAAATCTTCTGGTTCAATTGATTTTCTCATTTTAAATAAAAACGTTTCAGATCAAAAAAGAGGAATTTGTGTATTATAATTTTTATACAATAGTAGTTTTTACATTAAAAATAGTAGACATGAAAGCCTTTTAATCCGGAGCAAAGCCGGTTATATCAGCTTGTTAACCGTATAAAAAGTGGAAGTTAATGCGGGTAATGATGGGAACTTCTCAACAAGGTGTCACATATGTAGGTAAAAACGTAGTCTGGGTTAGGGATGGAGTTAACAGCTCATAACCCTCATTAGCTGTTAACTCATAGAAGTTATGAGCTAACAGCTCATAACTTCTAAGCAATTCTAGTTGTCAAAAAACTTACAATATAAAAGTAGTTTGTTATCATAAGGTGATAATTTTTCTAATTGAAATTTTCTTTCTATCTTCATTCGTAATGGATTTATGGGAAAATTATAAGTAGGGAGGGATTGAAAATGGCTTTTCAGCACGTAACTTCTTAGCAATTCTAGCTGTCAAAAAATTTCAATGTAAAGGATGTTCGTTATGATAAGATGATAATTCGCCTATTTGAAATTTTTTTCTATCTTCAGTCGTAAGAGCTATGAGGAAATGATAAGTTGGAGGGAAGGAGTTATAAATGTCGTTTTAACAATTGTGGCTATCAAAAAAGGTTTCAATACAAAGGTTGCTTGTTATGATGAGGCAATAATTCGTCTAATTTTAATTTTCTTTCTGTATTCAATCGTAAGGGAATTATTTGGAAATGAAGTTTTTAACCCCCCACCATTTCCACCTCCCTTAAGCTGGATAGCCAATGTACACACTCGGACGAGATTTTCATCGTCCTTACAACTTATCCCTCGTCGGTTAAAATCTAATCAAAATTACTCTAGTTTTCGTGTTCACAAGATAACATGGGCAAAAGCGTATACATATACATCTACTAATAATAATAAGGACAAGAACATTTCGCCCTTTTTTGTCATAAGGATTAGAGTTGCAAGAATAAAAGCCATTCCAGAAGACTGCAAACGACGAGATCTTTCCAACAAGGGGTAACATGCATAAGTTGAAAGGCACTTTAAGTTAGGGGGGAAGGGAGAGAAAAACACTTTTCTACTCATAACTTCTAAACAATTGCAGCTATCGAAAAAGTTTAAAATGTAAAAATCACTTGTTTTGATAAGGCGACAATTCGCTTAATTTGAATTTTCTTTCTATTTTCGATTGTAAAGGAATTACGGCAAAATGAGAATTTCCACCATCACCATTTCCACCCCTTTCAAGCTGGATAGCACATCTACGCACTCGACCGAGATTTTGACTATCCTTACAACATATCCCTCGCCGGTTAAAATCTAATCAAAATTACTCTAGTAATCGTGTTCACAAGATAACATTGGCAAAAGCGTTATACATATACATCTACTAATAATAATAAGGAAAAGAACATTTCGCCCTTTTTTGTCATAAGGATTGGAGCTGCAAGAATGAAAGCGGGTGGGAAAGTTTGCAAATGACGAGATCTTTCAACAAAGGGTAACATGAATAGGTTAAAACGTACTTTAAGTTAGGGGAGAGGAGGGGAAAGGAGGTAATAATATTTTTCAGCTCATAACTTTTAAGCAATTGTAGCTACCGAAAAAGTTTAAATGCAAAAAATTGTTCGTTACGACAAGGCGATAGTTTACCTAATTAGAATTTTTTTTCTATTTTCAATTGTAAAGGAATTATGGGGGAATGAAAATTTCCACCCCCTTTGAGCTGCATAGTCCAACTACGAACTCGACAAAGATTTTCACTATCCTTACAACATACCCCAAGCCGGTTTAAAATGAAATTAAAAATTACTCCAGTTATCGTGTTCACAAGATAACATGGGAAAAAGAGAATATATATATATATATATATATGGGTCGTGATAGCTGAAGATCTGCAGAAATTTTCCGGAAGTCCTGTCATGAGAACCATTGCAATAGGTAAAGTTCCTATAAGGAATCTACCTAACTGACAAATAAGTTTTATTAAACATACCGAAGATGCTAGCCTTAATATGATAGCGATATTGATCCAGATTTATTAAATAGTTGTTCGGAAACGTATTGGATTTCCAATAAAAGAACGGTAATATTAGTCGTATGTAACTCGAAAAACAATCATTCAATATGTCTTGAATTTTGTCTCGGTAAATTGCAATATAAACGCAAATGGATATTAATATAAAATGAATACTCACTCCAACGTAATTTAATGCTTTCCAACGATATAAAAACTATTCGACGTCTCATCTTGTGCAAGTATTTTTTTTTTATGAAAGTGATTTTTTTTTTCCTCATCAATAATAAGTATTTTATTGATAATTTTTTATATGTCGCATTACGAAGATTGAAAAAAATATTATGATTACTTTTCTCCATACTCGTCTTAAAATAAATCTTCTTAAGTTTAATATTCATGACTTATTTACTGGAACTTTTATGTACTCTGTTTATTTGATTTTTGTCCTTGTTGGGAAATGTCACCCGGGAAGCAGATCATCATAATAACCCAGGACACGATTCCCCATTTTTCTTTCTTTCTTTCTTATTTTTTTTATCTCATGTCAAAATACAGAGCCTTTATTATCTGTGTGTATCGAGCGCAACTTTTGTCAATATCGCATAACTCTACTAAAGAAACGTTTTCCTATAATTGAACTCATATATATGTGTTTTATTACTTTTCGCCACTTGAACTTATCGTGTCTCATCCTTACAAATCGTTATTTGAGCTCAAAACCTTATTTACGTAAAAGCAAGAATTACCGTACTTCAGAAAAGAGTTATTTGTATGTGAATTGTGAAGCAGTTGATGGGATGAGAAAGCGGTTGAGAACGAAAGAGACAGAATGACTTTTGCCGCAACGAATTAGAGAGGGAAAAAAGGAAAACTTTTAGAATTTTCTAAGAATGAAAAGGAATCTTCTGAAAAGGAGCGAAATTTGTTCTTCTGTGAAGGAAACTTAGTTGCCACCGTATAATTTTTATTTTTAATCAAATATTATATTGATTCTGTCATCGGATCATTCGCTTGGGGCGTGAAATGACTTTTTTTGATAATGTCTATAAAATATTATGAATATGTGTAAACTCTAGGCAACAAATTCTTGTTTGAAGAAAAAAGTTTGCTTACTTACCTCAACCGCTATTGACAACATAATGCAGGAATGATACATCTATAAACAATAAAGATGGTGACATCAGAATATGAATTCTCTATTATGAAGTCAAGGTGAATGAAGAGAACTAATTTGGACCTAACGAAATAATCTGAAAAGAAACATGATGAATTCTTTTACTAAAGGTTGCCTGTTGTAAAGTAAAAAGTTCCAAATGTGCAATATAAATGGAGAAGCAAAGGAAGCGGATGGTAATTTTAGCAGCTTTTAAACTTCTTGCAGGTCCCGATAGACCATAGGAAGAAGTATTATGCTAAAAAAAACATATTTCATGTTTAAGATAATCACGTTTCAATGCTATTTATTATAAGGTTGGCATTTTCAGCAAGAATTAATTAATTGCAAATATCTATTCTTTTGAATATTATGAACTTCTGAAAATGCTTAGGAGAGATTGCCAAAAAGGCGTAAATGAATAGATTTAATAACTGGAAAAGATATTAAACATATAAAAATGATGTTTATGAAAAACAGTGTCGGAGAATTAAGGGAATCTAATAAAAAAAGAAATAAAAAGGTTCATCGCTGTGCTTGGTTGGCATGTCATTCCCCTGTAAAATCAAGTGAATTAGTAGCAAACTCAAATGATGGCGAATCTCCAGATTTAGTTTTTGATGTTTTATGGTTTATGGGAGTAAATTTGAAAGTAAAAAAGACGAAGACCTACTGTGAGAAGATCACACGGAATTTTGTTTGCTTTCTCTATTTGTTAGGTTTAGCCTATTCGTTCAGCATCAGAATGCGCGCTTTTGCTGTAGAAAACAGAGGTACTATGATCATTACAGAGATGTTAGCATTTATTTGTTGCATATTCTTATGGATATCCTTAAACATGCAGCGAATGAAGATAACAAATATTAACATACATGGCAATGGAACTGCAACAGGGAATCAAATGTATTCCATGTTTAATAACAAGTCTTCAAGAAAACAAAAATGGATCAATTTGATATCTTTACTAACAATTTGTTCACCTGTTTTTGCAAGTGCAATATCAATGCTCATTTCTAAAGCAGCAGGAGAAGATGTGAGTAAATATTTGACATTTTTAGCACTTGGGTTTCATCTAAACGTTGGTTCTTATTACAAATACATAATTTTATTTGTGTTGCGATCATACGATCTTTGTATATGCTTTGTGTCATCCCAAATGACATGTCTATTGTTTTCCATTCTCAGTTATAACGTTAGTCTTCGTATAAAAGAAACCGAAACGCAGCTTGGGTCGAACGCAAAAGATGTTAGCGTAATGTACAGTTCTGGCAAAGCACTTAAAAGCTACAAAAGAATTCAGAAACTTATACTTGATCTGGAAAGTGCCATATCCTTGCCATTATTTTATGCCATGGCCTTTCTTCTCTGTGAACTGTTTGCATTGATGAGTAATTCTATCCATCTGGTACGACAAAGTACTTCCTTGGCGTCTTTATCTATTGTTTTGTGTGCCATATTGACCACTGGATTTCATGCAATTTTGCTGATTTTTCGTGTGGCAAGTGTGGAAGAAAGCTACCAGTCTCTTATTAGAGCTTTTGTGTATCTGCCGGAAGATAATCTGAATCCACCTTACGTCAAAGAACTTTTACAGATGCTCAAATTGCTTGCTTTTCATGATCAGCTCTATGTTACTGCTTGGGGTATGTTTCCGATAAGAAGAGGATTTTTCTTAACAATTGTTGGAACACTAGCTACCTATGGAGTTTTGCTCGTCCAGTTTACATAAAGATGTAGTTGGATGCTTCAGGTTTTAGTGCTTATATGTAAATAGAAATTTTTGACAAAATATTACTCTTGAAAGCACAAACAATAATAAACTGCAAGCAGAAAAGCGTAAACGTCAAAACTTCTATTAGTGCATCATAGAAATCGCAGAATAATAATTTTATGCTTAGAAGTCTCTTTTAAAAATATTTAATAAAGTTAGTGAATTTTCTGAACTTTTATATTTTGATGTCTTTATAAACTGTCATTCTTTCGTCCGATTTGAACAATTATAACTCCATATGAGATCATAACACCCATTGTTGTAAGTATAAAGCTTCGATTGATGTTGAACATCTTCCATCCCGTAAATGACAGTTGAGATCCATTCAAGATAGCTATGAGAACTAAATAAGAGTTAGTTGCTTCCTTTTCATTCACTGTTAGCTCATCATTGTTTACAACGCTATCAGCCAATTTGTACAATGACCTCTTTACATTTTCTGCAACTTCTGTTACTTGCGAAGCAATGAGAGTTACAACTAGAAATGCCACTGTAGTGAGTAGAAAAACGATTACATTTTGAAAACCTGTTGGCAAGCTCACTGTCTCCGTATCTTGCGATATCAAAACTGTAAGAGTGTAAAATTGTCCACTCACCATCAAGCCATACAGCAACAGAACACAAGGAGAAAGCACATCATCGATTTCAGCAATTGTTTGGTTGAGACGATTGTAGAAATTAAGATAACCATTCAATGTCCGACTGGTTATTAAAAATCTAGAATTATCATGATTTTCAATTTGCTCGTTTAATGCAACGACTATACGCTTGGCTATAGTATATACTTCGCAACACATAATGAATATTATTACTGAGACTCCATAAGCATAATACATTTTGATAGGTACCAGGAACAGAAACATGTAGTACACCCAAGACTGATAATTGGTCATTCCTTTTACTTTGATAATAAACTGTATAGAGTGCTCTTCTTTTGCTCTTTCAGCTTGGATATGGTAAACATCTAATATCGACGCGATTACACTTAAGATGAGAGGAAGGAAGCAACTTAGCATCATTCCGTATTTTAGAGATTTATGCTGTTTGTTCCATGTGACATCATCATAGAGAAGAACTAAATTCCTTGCCATTTGCGGTATTTTTTTCCGGACTAAGCATAAAGAAAATCGTACAGCGATAGCCAAAAATATTGTTAACGTAGTAGAAAAATGGAGAGTCACTGAACTATATCGCCGTTGCCAGAAGAATATATTGACAACAATAATGAAAATGGCGCACAAATGAACTATTGCTTCAAATAACTTTGCAAACCACTTCAGCTTCTGCTTTCTGGAATTTAAAGGCGGGAAAACAAGTCCTGCCAGCAAGAGAACTTTGAACAGGAAATTGAGGTCCTCAGATAGATTCTCATCGCTTTCCTTAGGTGATTTGGCTTCAAATTTATTCACTCTTACAGCTCTGTGTCGATTATGCATGTAGCGAGTCATTTTCTTTTGGCTTTTAAGGGTTTGAAATTCTTTAAACGGGTATACTTTTCCTTTTACTTTGTCACGTCTGGAGCCGAGAACAGAAAATCCTTGAAAAGATTTTTCAAACTTTGGAATCGGCGAAACTAGATGGCCAGTGAATCGTCGAAAATATTTTTGCAACAATGCGCCGTTTTTTTTTTTTTTTTTTGCCTTCAAATCTTCCTGATATTTCGATGCTTTACACAGTTTTTCAAACTCCGCGTATTTCTTCAATTTATCAAATATCTGCAGATGTAATATTATCTTTGAAGGAAAATGGTTTAACGACGGAAGTTCGCAGTGATAGCAGATTTTAAGATAGTTTTAATTTTATAAGATTGTTGGTTTTATTTTTAATTCTTCTTAAACTTCTTAATTTGCATTATACTTATGTTTGCTTTCTCGTATTCTAATACTGCCTTTTATAAAAAGAAAAGCATTTCAGTCTTGTGAATTTGTATCACAGCGATTGCTCTGTATAAACGCTTGAAAGTTCGCTAAATAAATTACTAGCTCTAGGTCGGTTATAGAATGGAGACAATATTCAAAGTAGGCTGATTACCCAGTTTTTCATATCAGAATTAGAGCACTTAGTATTTATATGGCGACGATATTGATTTATTACGATTAGAATTATTGATTTAGAGAACTATTGGAAGACAAAGAAAATATCAACGCGGGATGTCTCATTTTATGGTTGGAGTTCTGAAAGATTAAGTATTATTCAGAGTTTCAGCTCGATAGGAAGAGGGCACTTAAGCACCACGGGATGCTTTCATCTGGAAAATTTACGTCCAGTGCTACATAAAATAAAGATTTATGGGAACGATGGTAAGTAAAAAGTAAAATCTTCCTTTTTACGATAAGTAGTACTGCTGGTTTCTTTTATTAGACTAGTAAATGGCATTTCTTTCATATTTTTTGTAACAATGTCTTTTTACTACGAAAAAATGATGATCATTAATTGGACAGCTAAAAGTGGTGTAAACTAGTTAGTTTAGCTTTCTGGTTTAGGCCGCTTCTAAGATAAGCTATTCGAAAAGAAGGGTCAACTTGAACGTGGAAAATCGTTACAATTTCATTGTGTACATCTACTTAATTTTAAATTTCAATCTCCTTAAAAAAGGGAGCTGGAGTTTAAAACTGAGTAGAAATACCTTGTACGGAATTGTTGTACTCGAATATCGACTTTGTTGGCTTTCTTCGGAACTGCCAGCGGCTCGAAACTTGTATGTCCATAAGGACAGGTCAAATTACTAATTATTATCACTATACACTGAGTTTTGGAAAATTTGCTATTGGCATTTACGATCACTGTGAATTTCCTTACAATTACTTTTACAAACAGAAATAATTCGTCATTAATTGTTATCCTGTATAAAATGATTTATAATTTATGTTATCGAATACAGAAAACAACTCATTCTCATGACGGCCAAACAAGCAACTAATTTTTCTAAAGAAAAAAACTCAGCATCGTTTAATTACTTTCTGACGATGGGGAAATGGACTTATTTATATGATAAATAAAATGAAATAAAATCGAATTTTTAATTGTATCTGCATTTTTCTCTAACCATTTTAGGAAACAATAATAATTCATTATTAAACATTTTCTTTGTAAATTAATTTATAATTGAGTTATTGCTTAAAGGTTGCACGATGAAACAGCAGTGTTGAGAAAACGTGTTTTGTAGTTTTGAAATATTCAACACATTTCAAAATATTTTAATTATACTTTTCCATTATATTTCTTTGCTTATTTATTTTCAGAGGAAGGTATTTACTTGCTAAAGATTATTTAATAGTTGACTGAAATTCATATGTTGAAATTTATTATTACTGAAATTCAATGTTCGTAATGACTAGATATCTGTGTATTTATTCCACAAAAATTTCTAATAAAATTTTTTAAACGGTACAGTCATTTCCGAAAGTATTTGAGATTTTTCAGATATTCCCGTTAGTAGCAATCAAAGATCTCGAAAAATCCAGACCCACATAAATTTGACTGAAGCATTAGCAGGCTAGGGTTCACAATCGTTTCTTGTATAAAGAATTATCATTTAGAAAGTTCTCTAGATTTCGTGTTAATCCTAACTACTTATGACAAACTATTTCAAATTATCGAAACTCTTTGATTAACAAATATTAAGTCTATCATGCATGGGCTTACTGTAAACCTCCAGAATTGTCAATACCCTTTATAAAGTTGGTCCCAAAGTTCTAGTCTGTTTGATGTTTTGTTCTATTTCACTGTGTAATAGCAAATCTTTTTAAGAGTTTGATGATACAACTCTTCAAGGATCAAAATCTTTCGCCAGAAAATTTGAACAGAGTTCTAGAATGTATTTTCAGCCAACCCAGCATCTGTCGCGTTGAATGAGCATTTTCACTGATAACTTAAGTGTGGTATCATGTTAGAGACGGAGCGAGTGCATCTGAATAGTTTATTTCCATATTAATTATGTGTAAGTTTAATAAGTTTAAAATTAATCAGTCGAATGCTTTTTGAACAAATTATAAATATGAAATCTTTACTGAAAGAAATTCGTTCAAGTGATAAATACGATTTGTTTCAATACTCAGCATAGAATAATTTTTTTTTCGCTTATGCTATGTTTTCTTTAATAATCACAATTAACGTATTGAATTATTGGCCAATCACTTTTTTCTGTTTTGAAAAATATAAATATGGTATGTCTGAGTAAATTCTAGGCTGCTTCTTTTAATAAATCATCGAATTACCAGATATCAAATATATTTTATTGAAACTAACATAAACCTTTTTCTTTCTAAAAATGCTTGCTTTTGGGAAGGAGAATAATTAAAATAATCAATAATCTTTTTGCTTATTTATTATCAAACAATCTGATGAATTATCTTTATTTTAAAACCATTTATTAATTGATTTTTTTGTCAATTATTTTAAACTTAGGTTTTTATTAATTGGATTTTCTGACTAACAATGTTTGCAATGACTGGATATCTGTCTATTTGTTCCACAAAAATTTGTAATAAAATTTTTTAAAAAGGTGCAGTCACTTCCGAAAGTATTTGAGATTTTTCAGATATTCCTGTTAGTAGCAAATGTTTCAACATTACTTCTTAGATAGAGTATTATAGGGAAGACCGGGGATAGTTGTTACAGTTGTTATCAAAAAAGTTTTTAAAAGAATATATCGCAAGTATTTTTTACGAAACACACTTTAAAATTTACTCTGATTATTCAAGATCCATAACATACTTTTTAAAAACGATTAGATAAAGATAATTCAAAGATATTAACATTATTAGATATTAGTCCCGACAGTGTAATTTTGGAATCTATTGCTCATCATAGAAAACAAAAAAGGACGTGAAGTTGCAGTACAGCGTAACCGTAAAGCCCATCATTCACTATCACTCCACTCCGCACAAATGGCATGGTGTCACTCAGTGGTGTAGTCGCAAAATAAGCAGTGCCGGGACGCTCTAAGAGCAGTGCCGGAACGTTCTAACCTGGGTGACAAAAATCGAGCTGTTTTAAGGACGTTTTCATTATTTTTTGTTATTTGTTTCTCGTAAAAAAAGCTGTGCCGGAAAGGTGTTCCGTGATGATAATGGTGTGATACTTACACCATTCCATTTTCTGCCAAACCATTCAAGTAGGTCATTCAAGGCCACTTCGCGCAACCACAAACCCATGAGCTGCGCGTCTCTTCATTCCCCTACTGCACCAAATTCTCCTCCCGCCTTCAAAACGCGAATCCCCGACTGTTCCGATTTCTTCTACAGTGAGAGAGCCTCCCCCACGTATCTACACAGGTCGCATTTCAGCATTTATGGTCCGGTAGTTCAAATGGAACGCTTGGATATTGTCCTACCTGCACGAAAAAAACCCTGAACAAAGTTGTTGCCTCAAGTAAACGAGTCGAAGAATCGACCGCAACATTTGGCAAACTAAGCGCAATTCGTTAGGCGAGGAATTCGTTTTCGACCGAAGAACAAAGCGAAATGAGACTTCCGCCGGTTCTATCTGAGCCAAATGAAATAAAACCCTTTCCTTCACCCCTAAAATGCAGTGGGATATCCCGTTTCCATAACGACCGCCACCGGCATGTTGGTGTCTGGGGTTTTTCTCGTAGCGGTAGGACAGTATCCAGACAAGTTGGAAATCCAATCTTTCGACCCCAGCACTCCAATTCTCATCGGAGTTTCGCATTGACGACAAGTTTTGGCGTAGAGCGATCGGATGCGCATGAAGTGGAGCGCTTTTGAATGTCGAACCTAAAAGAAACTTCCGAACAGCCTTGGCTTTCAGGGTACTGAATGACAGGATTGCCGCAGATTTTCTGCAACCCGGGCGCTAAGAAACATTCAAAATAGACTCCTTTATGATCATTTCTATGCATAGGACCCTCACAAGAATAGGCGTGGAAACATCAACCGCACACCTCTGCAACTGCAGATCGTACAGCGGTTTAAACTGAAAAGATTAGGTAGGTCTCTTCATTGGCGATGGGGCATTTAACCAGACGCTGCACATGATTGTGATCCTGGGACAGAGGTTCCCAACGAAGGACCATTTGGGGGTGCTCGAACTCAAAGTCGGTAATGGCGGACACAAGAAAACATAAGGGATTAAAAATATTACAGAATTTTATTTCCTCATGCAAAAAGTAAAAGTGAAAGTTGTGCAAGTCCTAAATCTACCCAAAAAATAAGAAAAAAAAGAAAGCAAAAGGAAGTGTAACTTTTAGCTATCCTTATAGGTTAATGTGAATTAAAAATTACAACTGATTTCATCTGTTTTGAAGTTGAACTAATAAGGGTGTAGGGCCATAACACGGACCGAAGGGGACACAGGAATCATGAAATAAATACATACTACACCCAAAACAGCGGTGGCGAAAAATTACAAAGAAATAACCATAAACAAATTATAAAAAAATCCCCAAGGGCAAGTAACACACAGAAACCATGACACATACCACGAAAGAAAAAAGAACATAAAATTTTTATGAGAAAAGAAAGCATACAGAAAAAAAATTACATGGAAAAATAAAAATACTATTGTAAAAATGGAATGAAACGTAAAATCAGAAATAAGTCGTGCAAATGTTATTAATTCCAGTCATTTGACTCTGAAGCTCACCTAAGCCCTTAACATTATTGATAAAAACTTCTTTGTATAGACCAGGGGTGGGCAAACTTTTTCGGTCGCGGGCAAAAAATCGAAAGAAAAAAAAGTTTGGCGGGCCAAGATAAATTTTTCTAAAATTTTAAAAACAATATACAAGTATTACAATTTAAATATGTTAATGAGATTAATGAAATTGCGATTTCATTTTTAAAAGTTCCTTATATTGAGGTTCGAAGTGTAACAGAGTACTGATTCTAAGGAACGAGGCTAAATGCTCATCTGTCAGTCTACTTCTGAAATAATTCTTTCTAAGGTTCATAGTTGAAAACACTGTTTACATATATAACATGAAGCAAACATAGCACTGATTTTCTGGGCGTGAGATATTAAATTTGGGAAACTTACTTTCGATAATGATTTGTAAAACTCTCACTTTGGCATATTTAGAAATGACTGCTTCAGATGATTGTTAGATTACAACTCAATTAATTCAAGCTGCAAATCTGACCTCACTGCTTCACAATTTACTTTGAAAGGCATGGTAAAAATATCCAATTCTGTTTGAATGGCACTGAAATCTTGAAATCTGCGTTCGAACTCAAAATGCAGTTTTTTCAAGCCATCTTCATAATTCTTAAGCTTCTCTTCATTTACTGAGGGTATTGAATTTAACCTCGAGAAATGAGACAAGTCTTTCTTAGCTAGCTGCCCAGCAAACAGATTAAGTTTTAGTTTAAAAGCTTTGAGATGATCCCAGATATCGTCGATAAATTGATTTTTCCTTTGCATCTTGACATTCAAATTGTTCATATGACAAAGAAGATCTGTGAAAAATGCAAAGTCCGAAAGCCATTCTGTATCTTCTAACACTTCGCACTCCGCAGAACACTGTTTCTCATGGAAGAACGACACAATGTCGTCTTTCAGCTGCCAAACTCACTCGAAAACACATCCTGTACTAAGCCACCTTATTTTCGTGTAATACAGTACATCAGAGTATTCAGATTGCACGGACTGAAGAAAATCTCGAAATTGGCTGTGAGTAAGCCCACGAGATCGAATAGTATTTACAAGCTTCACGACTGCATCAATCACGGGTTTCATATTCAATGCAAATTTACACAGAGCATCTTGATGTACAGCGCAATGTAGGAAAACAACATTGTTCCCGGGATATTTTTGATTAAAGAGTCCAAGAAATCCAGATTTTTTTCCTGTCATATTTGGTGCTCCATCGGTCGTAATATTACATATATTTGTTATAGGCACTTTTAAAGTTAAAAGCCCTTCCTGAAATTCACGAAAAATATCACATCCCTTTGTAGTTCCCTTTAAAGAACGCATGCACGCCAGTTCTTCGGTAATGTCAAAGTTCTCATCAACACCTCTTATAAATAATGCTAATTGTGCAGTATCATTTATATCAGTGCTTTCATCCATAGCTATGGAGCAAAATTTAAACTGGCCAATCTTTGACTCTAACTGTGATGTCAAATTTTTATCGATGGCTTCGATTCTAGAAGTCACCGTTTTTCGAGATAAGCTTACAGTCTGAAATTTTCTCGTCTGGACATAAAACATCACAAACTTGGAGCATGCATTGTTTAACGAACTCCCCATCACTGGGAGCTTTATTATTTTTAGCAATATTGTATGCTACAATGTAACTTGCATGTGTAGCTGCTTCTTGGATAGTGTTTACCTTCTTGAAAAAATTTTGTCGGCCTGATAATTTTTTATAAAGACTTTCTACATTTTGTTTTCTTTCATATTCGGACATTGCTTCGTAATTGGCATTCTTATGCTTAGATGTGAAATGACGGGAAATGTTATATTCTTTGAAGACTGCTACAGCTTCATTGCAGATGAGACACACTGTTTTATCTTTAACAACTGTAAAAAAAATATTTCCAGGTCCATTCATCATTAAAAGCACGACACTCTGAATCAACTTTACGTTTTTCAGTAGCCATTTTGGGTTGAAATATTTTACGAATAACCCAAACAAGCACTAGCTACGCTATACTTTTAATACTTTCACCACTATTCACAATGATGCTATATGTCCGCAATCTTTCCATACGCAATCAATAATATTAAAACTCGCGCCAAAAGAAAAAGCCGCTGGCTGGAGCTTAAAATGCGCAGTCTGCCACATGTGAGGTCTAATTCACCTATATTGGATTCCCATATGTCTGCTCCCCTAGAAAGAGATAACGCTTGTTGGCGCCAGTCTACAGCTATAGCTAACAAAGAACTTCCGCTTTTAACACTTTACCGATTGAAAGCTGTTTGTTTATTAATAGCTTCTATAGAATATGCATTGCGAGTAATGTGCAGAAACACATCGTTGCGATGTGGTTGAATGCGAAGAACAGAATGATTTCCAACAGAAATGAAACCGGAAATACCATCAATAAATCAAATAAAAAAGAACATTACAACCAGAGGGCGCGAGCGAAAGGCAGACGCACTGGCGCCAACACTGTCTGTGCTTGCTATTTCCGTCGATTTATGTTTTGTAGAACAAAAATAGAGAAAGTAAAAAGATCATCAGTCCTTTGAAAAAAGGAAGAAAAAAATAATATTTAAACAAAGTAGAAAAGGAGATGGATATATAATATATCAATCATATTTTCTTTTAAATTCCGTCGGACCGGCAAATTAAAATTCTATCCGCGGGCCGGATAAAACCTTCCGGTGGGCCGGAGTTTGCCCGTGTCTGGTATAGACGGATGGTTGCAGGGGGGATATGACAATCGCGGGGATGCGAAAATAAAATGACTAATCAAGGGGTACGCGAGGGAAAAAAGGTTGGGAAACCCTGCTCTAGGGGAACGAATAACCTGTATATTTGTTCCGGCAACTTCTCATCCTCGTAATCAAAGTGGCTCCCTGGAAGGGTTCACAGACATCTTAAGACAAGCAGTTAGGTATTAAACGACATCCGCAGTTAAGTTTATCCTTTGAATATGATTTCAAAGAAACTGACTCCATTTTATTCAAAATTTACTAAGATTTAAAGAGAAAACGCATAATTTTGTCTGTGGAAACCATGTCGAATTATTTATTCTGAATAAAAATATTTTAAAACTTACAAAAAAAATTAAAAGGTCTGCAATTGTTTTCGTAAACGCCTGTATAAAATTATTCAAGGCATAAAATTTGCCTGCAAGCTTACGAAGATGTGAGTTTTTGCATTTCAGCAGCAGTCCAATCAAATATCGAGGCTACGTTACCGAATATATTTGAATGAAGTTACATAAATTCAAAACAATACCAAAACAACTAGGTATAATTTGCCATGTTTAATCAGCCTTCGCCAAGTACATTTCCTGTTACTTCCTCTAAGGAAATACACTAAAAGCTGAGATTACCGTTGAAGTCAGTTCCAGTTAAGGACGATTTAATTTAATCTGTCTGATGGTAATTTAATTTACTCTGCTTTCTTTACTTCTCCTTAAGTTTTATTTATCTTAACTTCGATTTCTTCCAACCAGTAGAAGTTAATTTTGAAAGGAATCTTTTTCCTTGTTCATCAAAATATCTTTCATCAGAGAATTCTGATTTTTTTTTTCTCTGGGTGTGAGTATAAATGGCACTCAAATTTAATCGCGACTCACTTCCAAAGAGTTTTGCTGAGATTTACAATCCACATTCTAGAGAATTTTGAGTTAAAAATATCATTATTAAAATATCCTTAGGTTACTTAGTGCATGCATTTATGTATTTGATGAAGGTGACATTTTTTTAAAAAATTTTTTGAACAACATGCACTTTTTCCCATTTAAGTACTAATAACATTTTTTAAAAATTTGTCCCTTTTTCCATGTTTTCGCACTCTTCTATTGTTACTGTGGGCCACTCTAACGACGCGCAACAAATAGAGAATTACTGTCAAAGAAGATAAGTGAGTGCTTCTAACTTATATTCTACACTCTTTCTGAACCTTAAGTGAATGATTTTTTACTCCATTGAGAATTACTTAAATCGGAGATTTCTAAATTTGCCACAGACCTCCTATTTTATGTTGCCGCTGATTTTGAGAATCTTCAAGATTTAAGATCGAAATCTATGCTTATAAAAGGAAATGTTTGTTTGCGGTGCCCAGAAGAATCTGTCACACTTACAGCCATGAAATCTGGCACACAGATAGTCGTAACGGTGACTCTATGTGCCTCGAAGCCTGAATCTTAAAAATTTAATGAGAAAATTTTTAAGTTAATATTTTGTGATGTTTTGGGTAATTTTTAGCTCGCATTTGCCCGTAGTATCGTTTCTGAAAACATCGGATAGAACAAGTAATTGTCGTTCTGAAGAAATTTGTTGTGAACATATAACTGGATGTTAGAAATTTTTAAAATATAGGCAGTTCTCCAAAAAATCTTTAAGAATAGAAACTAAAACTCCTGAATTCGACATTCTAATATCGTTATATTTTTCAAATTTTTTTGAGTTAATAATTGGAACATTTCTCCCTGATTTAAAACAAGAACGACCGAAACTCTTTTTTTATTGATATTTAATTTATTCTTTTCCTGATGATTTCAAAGATTTTTTCGCGGATCTTTGGAAAAAAATGGGGAGAAGAAGGATATTCTTTTCTCCGCTGGACTATTATTGGTTTAGCGTGTCAATATTTTTTCTAATCTTGACTTAGCAAGAAGCCAAATGGGAATTAATGTTCGAAGAATCATGTACACGGACAAAGCCGTGTGGTTACTGCTAGTTATTGATATTTAACAAAGCATCTGAATGCAGGAAAGCGATGTATAAATCATCATACAGTCTTTTCTAAGAGTATACTTTTTAATCTATAATAATAATAATTTTAAAACGGAAATATTATCTCCTTGACTTTCTTGTATATTTTCACGAATGTTACATTTTGTGTTTGGCTTCGTTGTCATTTGAAGAGACATGAGTATGCAGGTTGGAAAAGTACCTTTACTCTTAGATCGATTTGGTCCACAATTTGATATACATCAACAATTTTGGTGAAAATACAACAATTTAAATTTCATTCGTCCTCCTCGTTGCAATTTTGAGTTTATTGTGTTTTCACAGCCACGGAGACTGAGAGATGTAATTGCAAAAATACTTTTTTTCTCTCCGGAAGTGGACATTCATCAAACACTCGAGGTCGAATTTTTTTCTCTGGATTACAACACTTTCTCTTCGAATTTTTTTATCCAGAGGAAAATACCTTGGTTGAATTTTAATTTTTCTAAATTACTGCTTCCATTAAATCAATTCAGACTCACAACACAAATGCTTTTATTCTCACCATAAAATTTTTATGGTCTAGTAACATTAGTTGAGAAAATCTGTTTTTAATTTCCGTGTTAGTTAAATAATTTGATTTTATTGAAAAGAAAACTACAATATCTGTCTATATAATATATTTGTTTTACTTTATATGAGTTCATCGCAATTGTTACACCTTTATATAATGTGAGTTCTTACAAACGATATTTGTTCATATTTTAAAGGTTAATTGTACTTGGCAAACGATTTATATATTTATTTATTTATTTTTATGAAAGTTTATTAAGCTACGAATGGCATTAATAAGAGTTGTAAAATATTATTATCGAGCATTCGAAAGTTTTTGTGTTTGAGAAGAGTAAGAAACTAGATGTATTTGTTACGTGTTGAGAAGAATAAGGTAATGAATATTCAATTTGCGCATTTTTATGAAGATAGTCTATATCACTATAGTTAAATAAGATAATAGAATTTACACATCTTCTTGCTTGATATGATGCTTGCATTGCTTAATTTATTCTGTGTTCTGCAAAATCAGGAGAAAATTAAAAATTCGCCGCCACCATTTTGAATAAAGTTGAATAATATATTTACTGTACATCTAGCTTTGAAATAAAATTTAAATATGAAAAATACCGCTTTCTATTCCATTAATTTGAAATATAAAAAGAGTTTAGTTTTGTTTGATTTGAATAAATGTGCAGAATTGTAATAAAATTATTCTAAATTCCTCGTTGAAACTAAAAGTATTTTACTCAGTTCCATGAAAAGTTAAAATTGGTTTCGTTGAAAGGTGCATTTTCAGATGATAACTTCAAATTAGTTTTAATAATTGACTAGTGTGAAATGAAACAAATACACTCATGGAAAAAAGTATACAGTCGCAAAATTAGAAGACATAAGACTAGAAATATATATCATATTCAGGAAATGCATATTTTTATGAAATGTAAGGATACTTTATGATATAAGGAGGACACAGCAAAATTTAGTTACATTATTTAAAATTTTATAAGGAATTAAAAAATTACTATACAGTTGAAGTTGGGAAAAAGTATAGAGTCGATATGATTTATTCTTTAGTAAGTGATGTGGGAATATCTTTTTTTCTATTATTTGCATTAATCGCCGGTTCATAGAACCAGACAGAGCTTCGAAGGTGTCCGGCTCAATGCTGTTATAACAATATTTAATTGCTGGTTTTAGTTCTTGTAATCATACTGAATTGAGCCCGAATGCCCCAAAGGTCTTCTATTAGATTCAGGTCGGACTCCGAGATGGCCATTGAAGAGTCATTACCTCGTTCGCCTTCATACAGGATTTTGTAGAGTTCAGAATATGCATATCATGCATTGATTTGTTGAAATGTCCAATCTTTTGATGCAATCAGAAGAGTAACTAGCAGCAAACTATCTGGCAGTATATGTCTTGATATAACACTGAATCATTTTATTTTCGACTAAAGTAATTTAAGTTCTTCAACCGGCTGCATATGCGGCCCGAACTATGAGACATCCTCCTCCGAATTGGATTTTTAAGAAAAGGTTTTTTTCTTTATGCATATCATACTAGTAAACCTTAAATCCGTTTGGTCCATCTAAATGAAACTTTTTTTAGTTCGAAAACATCAAATCATTCCAGTCGATGTCAGCGGTTAGATGTTTCCGTTCAAAAGTTAAATATGAATCAATACGCCTCTTAGAACTTGAAGGTTTTCCTTTCAATTTCTTGTATACAACATTATTATTTCTGTGCAGTGCGTTTCTTATTGTTCTACTGGTACAGGGCAACTGCATCTCGTCTTTAATATGCGGGGAAGACATTTTTGCTTGCAGGAGAGCCTTTGGATCCTCCTCTCTTGCTTTGGAAAAATTAATTTTGGCCTTCCTGTTCACTGTTTTGTGCCATAGTTACCAGGTTTAATGAGATGGCGGTTAATTACAGCCTTCGACCTGCCAACTTTTCTTTTAATTCCATCACCACTGTAATAAGCATCTTTAAAACCTAGCATTTTGACTTATTCATTTTCTGAAAAGTGTAATAGTCTCCCCAAGGCATTAAAATTAACAAAAATAAAATAATTCTTTATCCACAAAACTTGTATTTGTTTCTAGAATCGGAGAGAAATGCTTCCTGTGTTTATTTATTTTTTCAGATGATGTAATCAGCAGACGACATTAAACTTTTTTCCAAGCTGCCATCTGCTCATTTTAGTAATTTTTACATAATCCAAAAAAATATCAGAATCTTTTACAAATATATTTCTGTACGTCATTCGTTAGCATCAAGTTAAGATGTCAAAAATTTGAATTGTTTAAAATTGCAGTAGTGTTCCACATATAGCGATTTTTCGTCCGACTTTATACTTTTTTCCACAAGTGTATTATAAAACATATTAATAATTGATGAGAACAAGCAAAATATGATACAACAAAAACACTCATACAATTCTATTAAAAATCTCTTATGAAATTGAACTGAATCCTGTTTTAAAAATTATGTTATTTGTGAGTTATTCTGTCCGTTTTACTTGGGTTGTTTCATGTTTGTAACGGTGGAATTTTATAATCGATTTTTACTCACTTCCTGATACACTAGAATTTTGAAATCTTGTACACTTGTACTTTTTCGATGACTCTATTTTAATATTTTCATAACTTGATTATCATTTAATTGGTTAATATAATTAAATTTTGAATCCAAGTGACGCCGCCTGGTTGTGATTTTGAGAAAAGTGATAACCAGATTCTATAATATTTATAATCTATACTTATAAGAGAATGTGTGTGTGCGTGTGTATGTGCGCGCGATGTCCAAACGAATCTATCGCACTCACAGCCATGATAGTTGGCACGCAGAAAGCCGTAATGGTGACTCAATGCACCTCGAGTCCCGAATTTTAAAATTTAATCTAGAATTTTTTTATTTAATGTTTTTTGTTGTTTTGGGTCATTTTCGGTATATATTTTCAAATTACATCGTTTATGATAATTGTAGTAGATAGATACATCGGAAAGAGAAAATAATTTACTTTCTAATGAAGTTTGTTTCAAACGCCTAACATAATTTGCTGAATTTTGAGAAATTTTTTAAAAATAGTCATTTTTCTATAAAATTTTTCATCTTCAATACTTATATTCTCGCATCCGACGTTCTAATAACGCTAGCATTTTCAATTTTTTAGAGGAAATAAAGGAAACATTTCTACCTGATTTAAAACAAGAACGGTTAAAATACTTTTGTTGGCTGGTTTGTAATTAATTTTTCGGGGATTTTTGAAAGAAAAATCATGGAAAATTGGCCAGTTTCGTTCAACCTACGTGCGCCATCTGGCGGAAAAAAATTAACACAAGAGCAGGAAATGATTTATAACGTCAGCCGTGGTTTACTCCCGATTTATTCCTTCCTTATGCTTCGCTCGGAGTAATTTGAAATCATTTCGTTAGATGCAGTGGTATAGTCGTAAGTTAAGCAGTACCGGAACGTTCTCATCTGGGTGATATTGTTGGGGGGAGGGGGCATAATGGAGAAGTATATAGGGAGGATATTTAATTAGGGAATCACTTCACAATAATATATATTTTTTTTACATCTTTGAAATGTGTAATTATTTTATCTAGACATTGAAATCGTTGAATAATAAATGACAATATCGAAACAAAGCATATTTTGCAATTATTTTATTTTTGATTAAACATCGACTTTATGCGAACTGTAGCCCAAAGCATGAATATAATGAAGATGTGAAAGTAAGTTTTTTTTTAAAATTTAAGTTCATTTCTTTATACTAAAATTAAGTAATGTGAAAATAAAATCATGACAATAATAAATAATATAGAAAATATCGTGAGTTTCAGAATCAAAACGTAAAATACATTTAAATTTGAGCAACCTTAATGCTTTTTGCACCTTCCCGCCATCACTTAACAGTGACGTATGACTTCTATTAAATGGAAATATCTATCATATTTTCGATGGTAAGGACGGGACAAAGATCGCAATGTTTTAAAGAGGTATCGAAAACTTTATCTTATGTCATTGTGAGCATTTTATTTTTCTTTTCATTCACATTCATGATACCACGGGCAACGCCGTGCGGGTACAGCTAGTAGTTAATTATAAATAAAAGACTAAGGAGAGGAAAATATTTAAAATAAAAAAAGTTACTCTTTAATGCACTAATAAAATGTATTTAAAAAATTGTTTTTATTAAATTTCTTCTTACTGTAACATACAATGTTTAAATGATGCGAAAAACTTAAAATCAACTTATTAGGAAGGAATTTTTTTAGTAGAATATTTATAAAGGAATTCCTGGGGGTTTCTAATAGTAAACGCCTAATTAGAATAAGTGGAATAATTTATGAATTTGAGAGAAGACGTAATAACAATACATGTCAATGACGGCGCATTTCTGAATTTGAAAGGAACACTAAAGAATTATTTGACTTTTTGGTTTCGTGATTCCATATGTACCCGAAAATTTTTCCACATCAAATGTTCAAAAATGTATACGAAAGTGACAAAGACATTGGTTAATAATAAACATAAATGATCTTGTGAAACATAGCTATTTATCAAAATTTGAACTGAAGATTTTTTTGCTCTAATATTGAAGAATCAGGCAGAACATTTGGAACGAATTTCTGACCCTAAAATTTATCTGCGGGCCCTTGTTTGTGTTAAAGATCTACAGCTTAATAAGCCCTACACCCTGTCTCTAAAATATAAACACAGATCAAAAATAGCATTCTAAATTAAAGTAAAATTCTTGTATTTGTCGAAATGATTCATTTTGTGTTTATTTATTCGAATGTATTGTTAAAAATATGAGGCAATAGTTAAAAATCGTATTAAGGTTTAAAGTACGAATACAAAGATTTTAATTTTCTTTTTAGTAATATATGAAATACTCAATTCAATACTCAAATAATAAACTTGATATGCATAAATTCTCAATGATATGAATCACCAGCAGCGTTTACGAAGAACAAACAGTTTATTTAACCCAATTGCTTCTACTCTTACATACAATTAAAAACGGCATTGACCCTGAGTACAGCAAACATTGACATAATCAGACAGTGTTTTCCTTTGTTAATTGAATAAATGTCGATTCCTTAAAAGTATTTGCTACTAGATTTATGAGACACATAACACAAAGGAAATTGTTCATATCGATTCACTTCTGGACCTCATTAAGCATTCTCGAAGTAAAACGGGCTCCTACTATTTTATTGATGTGCTGCTCATTTTGGATTGGCATCCTCTTTATTTCTAATCCTTTAACCCTGAATGATAAACAAGCTAATTTAGTGCGAAAAGGAAGAAAAAAAAAACAAATAGTGACATTTCAAGTTCATAGAATGGATATTTCCATGGTGACATTTCTTCATATGGAAATTGATTAATTCTTTTCTGTTTCTTCAGATAATGTGATTTTTCAAGCCTTGTGTAAGGACGTTCCGTAGATATTACCATTTTTAACCTTTGAGGGGGGCTGGGGGAAGCTCCAGAGGGATTTTTAGGGACTTTTGTAAAAATACTCCTCTGGTAGGGGTCTATCAATGGTCTGAATTCAGCTTTACACAAATGTTTTTCCGCATTTGACTATTTTTGGGTTTTTATTGACTGGGCTATATAAATTACAGTATGTATACATCTTATTGCGGTAAAATGAATTTATCACCCTTTCATTCACTAATTCCTTGTTAATATATTTATATATTAGATGTAGAATTAATTGATTTAGTGCAATTTAGAATAATGTGCAATATTTTATGTTTGTTAAATAAATGTTAGATATCTTTCTGATAGTATGTAATTTAGGGTAAGACTATTTTTCCCTCTTTCTTCTGAATATTTACGGTAATTTACCCCTTATGTTTTCAACAACTGGTCTCATTGATGGTTCGGCGCAAATAAAATCAAGATTTCAAAATGACAAGCTTGTAGAAAGTCGAGCTGATCACTTAAATTGTTGAAAACTCCATATTTAGATTGTCTTTTTCAATTATTAATTTAGTCTTAATAGTAACAGAATTAATATGATATGTCTCAAAACTTTCGATAGGTACTTTTGGCATTAATTTAATAATTTTGATTTTTGTATTAATTTAAATTTAGTTATGTAATCAGTTAAAATTCTTGAAATGGATGTTTGATGCATTTGTTGTTTTACTTGTGAATAAATGTGTTATTATTATCACTTATATATTATGAATATATAAAAAAATATTATATATACGATTTTCCATATTCATAATAAATGTCTATGAGAAAAAAACTGATATTTGATGAATAATAATAAACGCGATTCCAAACTCATGAGAAACAGCTAACAGATTTTTTTTAAAACTCATAAAGTATCCTTTTCTTAGTTCCGATATTCTGTATTTTATTCAATTAATATCCAAGAACAAAGCAATGTGTTGTTCTATTTATTATTTCTAAAAGTTCCTCTATATCCCAAGGATTTATTATCGAAAATATCAACATTATTATTGGATTTAATATTAAGACATTTTCTACCTAACTTTCAGAACAGACATTTCATTCCATACAAAGAAAAAGAGTGAAAATTGCTTTTCTTAATGAGTTATTAAAAATTACCAACCTCACGAGGAACTGTTCGTCATAGCGAAACTTAAATTGCTTTTGCCTCGCTTTCTCATTTAAACATAAAAGCTACATTTAAATTCAATAACCCTGATGGGGTGGTGTAAGGTTCTCTTTGAATTAACAGAAAACACCGTAAAACTGACTCCCTTGCTCACAATTTAAAAAAAGAAGATTTCACGATTTTATGTTTTTAACAACGCTTCTTGCAAAGATTCGGTCAGAAAAAAAGAAGGGAATGGTCTTAGAGAAATTGGTTCTTTCATTGCTTCTGCAATTACTTTTGCTATGATGTGCGGAAACACAAATATTTCTCACTCTAGAAATATTTAGGCAATTAAAGCCAATTATGCATATTTTTTTGAATAAAGTAAAATAAAATGTGTATAACAAAAAGTTATTTTTAATTCATTTAAGAAATAGTATTAAGAATCTCGAAGGAGAATAAAGCCAAAATAAGGCTAAAAATGAAGTGAAGGCCAAATAACAATTTTTAAAGCAAAACACTTTGAAAAATGGACAACTTTGCAAAATTCAACCCTAAAAAAGCGGATATAGCAACCCTGGAATGCAGTAAATTTAATTTGCATACAAAAAACACAAAAGAACTTAATGTTTTGGAAAATTTTAAGAACAACTTAATAAAAACATTTATAAATTTCATTAGTATTCCTAGGTGCAGAGATTACAGTAAAACCCCGGTTAACTGAACTCGGGTTTACAGAAACTCGGGTTATCCGAAATGCCTCTGAAATCGCAAATCCAAAACCACGTACTGTACCTCACAGAAATAATCGTGCAGGCGATACTTTTTTTGCAATGATATCCCTACTTTTCCTTTTAAGCCTCCCTAAGAAGGTCAGTGATTAATTTTAGGATGCTAAAATTAAAATTAATGGGTATTAACAATATATTAATTACGATATTGTTTATTTGTGCCTGTCAAGAGCATTGCGCTCGAACTCGCCGCTGCAAAAATTGCGCCCGACGAAGGGTCAACTTTAATAAAGAACATGAGTGTAGCCTACAAAAAGAGTTTGAATTCGTTCTGCACTCACAACATTTCAGAATTCCATATTGTAATTAGATTCAAAATAGTAATAGATGTTCATGGTTTAGCCGAAAAATTCGTTATCCGAAACGGCTTTCCCCCTTCATTTCGGTTAAACGGGGTTGTATTGTAATTGAGAATTCTTAATATTATACATCGCCAGGTGCAACAGACAAATTTAATAAAATTTTAGATTTAATTAATTAATTATACGGTTTTTTATTAATTTAATATAACAAAGACAAATAAATTTTTAATTTAGTTAAATTTAAATATTTGTTACAATTTTTTTTATTGGTTCGATTACAAAGATGCCCATTGTGGACCGAAAGTCTGACATGCTTTTTCTACGTATTGAGGTTTATAAATAACAAGTTTATTAACCTTTTAATGTCAGATTTACAAAGCATTGCTAGACAGCACGTGCACACATAAAAAGAAAACATAATAAAAATAGTCAAAAGTGTGGAATATATGTATTTAAGCGTAAATCGGAGTGATTTATTATATCATTCTCCATTCGGTTCAGAATATAAATCAAAAGACCCTATCGGGAGTGAAAAAATCCTGAAGAGCTTGCAAATTAACGTAAGCGTAAAACTCTGGAGTTGCAAAACAATTGGTCGTAAATAAATAGCACATTTGGCATTACCCGTTTCCCTTTGCAAAAGTGTTCTTTTTATTTACACTTGGATTGCTTTACTAAATTACTTCGCCTTTTGAAATTTCTAAACTTTATGTTAAAACGTTTGCACTAGTGTTACTTCAGGATGTTAAAAAAAAAAGACTATATGTATAATATATGATTATTCTGATTTTAGGAAGAGAGTTATCTATTAAAATTTTAATTTAATTTGGGAATTCATTCCATTTATATTCTCGTTTTGATTAAATGCACTTCATAAAAATGTAAAAATAAACAAATAATAAAAAATAATTTTAAAAATTGCCTTAATTAGAATACTAAAAAATAGAAAATTATTTCTTATAAAACATCCGGAGATCGAAGCAAAAATTGTAAAAGCGTGAGATTCTGGTACAAATACTCTAAGAAAATTGGAATTTTAATCACATCCATAATGTATTTAAATTTTTAATTAATGTTTAGGATTTTTCTTGATTTTGATATTCATCGTGGCTTAATTTCATCATAATATTGGAAGCAGCGCCTCACGTTTTTACGATTTTTATCTCCAGATTTTGGATGAAAAATTAATTTTTGCATTTTTAGTACAATAATAAAAGGTTATTCTTTTAAAAATTATTTTTAGTTATAATTATTTTTATTCTTAGTCTTTAATTTTAAAAAAAATTTCAACATCGTAATTATCATGGGATATTATAGTCAGTTTCACATCAAATGCTCTGTCAGAAGCCTCTTCTGATATAGTATCAATGTTTAATTAAAATTAAATTAATATGAGTTAAAATTATATTCTAAAATATAAAAGTATTGTATTGTTGTTGAGAACACACAAATGTGCACATTTTCTGATCACTAGTGTATAAGGAAGTGGGTGAGAAATCGATTTAAAAAATTTAATCTTTACAAATGTGAAAGTAGATAATTAAAAAAGAACATGTAATAATAATAAAGACATGCGAGAATAAAATAAACCTTCCTGGCTAATTTCACCTTTAGATTAAGGCAATGTGAAATTTCAAATTGCCACTTCAAATGAGGATTTTGATGAAGGAAAATGAAAGTTCTTTCTCCTCTTTTCAAGTAATTAGAATATAAGGTCTGTGGTCCCTTTCTAGCTCCGGTGGGACGTTATTCTGGTCTCTCCTCACTACAAATCAATCTACCCTTTCTAGGGGGATCCCCTTCTTAGAACGAGGATTGGATAGGAGAGGGAAAGAAAACTGTCCGTTGGTGATTAGAGGAGAGACAGATTAGTCTCCCAGATTGAGGGAAATCTAAATCATTTAGTAGGAATTGCACTACCTCCAAACTTTTTCGGTGTATAAATTTAATTACTAATTTAATTTTGCACAGAATATTTAAATCATCATCAACTATTGAATTCAGTTTTCCTTCTAATTCTTTTATTTCGACGCAACTAATAAAAACGTCCTGGAAATACTATTTGAAGCACTAAAATTTGTATCGAGCTGAACATTTTAAATTAAATAAGCAAAATAAAGTTTAATTATAGATAGTTAAAAAATTAATTTAAAAGAATTTTTATTATAGTAAAATTTTATGGACACTTTTTTAAAAATCCAAATGATTTTTTCACCAACTTTAACTTGCCAATAGTGAAGAATTTAAAAGAAGGCACGGTAAAATTTTCCATGTCCTCTATATTATTCTGCATGGCCCAAGGTTTAGCCCTGACTAAGAATGAAACATACGCAGCTTGAAGGAAAGCAACTTCTAGTATCAATAATTGCAAATAAGAATATCAGTATTTGCATTCCCATTATGTAGAAACATCATAGCACCCTATACATTAGGGTGGATCGAAAAGTATAGGAAAAAAATTTTTTTTTGAAATTCTTTTTGGCAGGGGGCGAGAAAGTTGTGTCTGAAGTATATTAGTTTATATAATTTTTTTTATTGAAATTCATTTATATCTTCCGGTGCCCCAAGCGTCTCAAAAGTAGTTAAAAATTGAATTTTTTATGAAAATTTACAATTTTTTTTGTTTTGTTTTGAAATTATTTTTGGCATGGGGTGGAAAAGTTGTGTCTTAGGTATATTAGTTTACATATATTTTTTTTATTGAAATCTATTCATATCTTCCAGTGCCCCAAGTGCCCCAAAAATAGTTAAAAATGACATTTTTTGGGGGAAAGTTTTTCAGAATTTCCTTTAGCGCCGGGAAAGAAAGTTTTGTTTTGGGTATATTAGCTTGCTTTTTTTATTATTATTAAAGTTCATTCATATCTTCTGATGGCCCGAAAGTCCCCAAAAAGTTAAAAATTAACATTTTTACAAATATCTATTAAAAATTGTGAATTAATGAAAAATATTTGAAAAATTAGCAGATTATTCAAGTATTAAAGTGTAAACTTATAAATAATTATAATTTTATAATAATACATGAACTATAAATTTAATATATATAGTCAAAGCAATAAATCACAAAACTTATAAAAAGTGAACTTAATCATAGATTTTTTAATTCTATTAGTTTGAAGATTTACATATTCCTAAAGGATGCAATCCTTTTTGGTATTATAATGCTTGGTAAGACTTCTTGATTGTATCCTATTCAATATGAAGCCGTGTCTCTTCTCTTCTCCATATACACTTTCCGACGCTTCAAACACTATGAGAAAGCACCTTTCTACATCTTGGGTATGGCATGGATATTTTGACCATTCCTCCGTCTAACTTTTACCATGTCCTCTATTTATTTAAATGGCACATTCATCAAAAGAGGTGGTTCAAATGTCCAACTCGTTGCCAGTTAATAAGTGCAAAAAAATCCGTTGCTTTAAGGTCTATTTTTGGTACTTGAAAAATTCTTATTCTGATGATCCTCTGTTTTCATTTCTAGCACAAATTAGTTTTCGTAGTACTAAAGACCTTATATTCTCTCTGTTATCTGTGAGAATTGACAATAGCAAATTTTCTGGATGACAAAAGAAGCTATTTCGTTGAATAAAAGTGTGTACTATATTTCTTAAATTGGGTTCCAAATATCTAAAAAATTAAATAAGTCTCCAAATATGCAGCGCTCCTTCTGTTATGGAGGGCTTTGTCTTGACATGGAACCATACAGGTTGCATATACCTTCATAATATATGTTGGAAGAATAATAAGATAGTCAGATGGTTTTTCTGTGACCACATACAACCTTAAAATTCAACCTGCAATTGTTAGCCACTTTGAGTGAGCAATTGGACCAAGCTTTCTTAATGTCAGGTCAGAATAACATTCACCACGTGATATCGCTAGGCAAATATCATATAGATAATGCTGATAATTGCTGAGAACCATTCTATCAATATTATGTGGCATATTCTCCACATTTATTGAAGAAAAAGGAGCTACAGGTAGCTCCTCGTAGGTTTTGATTGCTTTACCAAGTGGTCGACAAAATTCTTTAGGACCAGCTGTTGCCCATCCAAACAATTTAGTAGACGACGGAGGGGTAACTCATTTCTTTGAAGCAAACAAATTCACCATTGTAATGGTCTATTGAGGCAAGTTCCATCAGGCGAATAATACCTTCCTTGTGCCCAGTATTAACATTTCTTCCATCGCATCCAATTACTGTTAGCCCATTTAATCGCATATTATGTGTTCCAAAAAATTGAGCATTGCTTCTTTTATGGCTTTAGCTCCTCTTGTTGCAGCAGTAACATGCCCGATATACACAGGTAGGTTCGTTTACAAGAGTGAAATGCTCCTCTTTCGTGGTCTTTGGGTAGTACCTTGTGTCCTTCTTAATTAGCACTTTTGTGTTGTCTTTCCTCCCATCGAAATATAATCCGGTTAAAGAGACAAAGACACTGTTAACTTAGTAGACTTTGCAACTGCATTTTAAAGCTGTTTACGCTGTCTACGAATTTTATTGGGATCTACCACATGCGAAGCCTCGCCTTCGTGTACAATTCCAACGTCTTGTAGAACAGCACTGGCAAATAAAGTAGCTGTTCTATCTGAAACTCCGTATCGATCACATTCCATTGCTAAGGTAAGGAAATCTAAACGATTTTATGAATGATATTCCAAGGTAATTACATCCGTATCTGTATACAAGCACGAAGACATAGTGTTGAGCTCAAGTAGCTCCATTGATTGAGCATGAGCAGCATCAGTTTTAACCATTTTACATTTTATTCTTTTGTCTTCCATCTGTTTTCTTTTTTCCTTTTCTCTTTTTTTCATTAGCAATTACTTCCACTTCTCCAATAACCATTTTCCTTTCTAATATTCGATCTTTTATAAACAATCACTTAGCAAGTGAAATATTCATGTCTCCTTGAAATTTACATTTATCGAAATTTGTACACTTACAAAATGTGATATCGAACAAACACGATACTTTTTCAGTACGATAATTTTCCGATTTCTGTTGGTATTTTTTATCATTCCTTCGCCCTCTCCTCTACGTTTCTCCTTGTAAAATCGTTTCTTTAACACATTTTTAATTTTTGATTTTTAATTCGAAATTTGCATAAAAAACGTTTTTTTGTAAATATTTAAGCGTTTTGGGGCACCGGAAGATATTAAACAAAGTTGAAAGAATTTTGCATATATGCTAGTACACTTAAAAGACAACTTTTGCACCCTATGCCGATTATTTTATCCAAACTTTGATTTTTCGATCCACCCTACTATACATAGATATTGTTGCAAACATGGGAAGTCGCTTCCCAGCAATGTGAGTCTTATGGTTGGGAAGAGAGTTTTACAGGGATAAGTATGGGATGACTAGCAGCAGCCACGTCTGATTCCCCGACCTTGGAGACCATCTTGGCGACGAAATATGGGATCTCAAAGGTGCTGGAATCTTCTCGATACTTCTATTAGGAGAGAAGATACGCCACGAATGTGCTAGATCATTCCATGTGACGTCACGGCCTGCCGGGGAAAACTATATAAGGTGAGCGCTTGGACGATGGAGGTTGTTGTTGATCGACTAGGATCGCCTTTGAGCGCGAACGTCTTTGAAGTCCTATCCGCTGTGCGAGCTAGTAAGCTGGTAAGCTGAGCGCTATTGAAAGTGCAGTTATTGTCGTTGCTAGTTATTTGCTGACTGTTTGTGTTGTTAAATATCAAAGTGCTGAACTGTTATTACCTGTGAATTGTTGTCTATTTACATTGGTAATCTGTGCAAGAACTATTGTTTCCTGCACCTGTGCTACGTGTTTTCCTGCATATTTGTAAATAAACCTTCATTCTCCATTATCCTGCGTGTTGAACTGTTTAAACCATACACCCACAGTAAGACTTTTGTAACTGAATAAATTAATCTTTTATTACATCTTTGCAATCGCGCCTCATCAGTCTGAAATCTGCCTTTAGGGGCTGACCATAAAGATGTCACACTTTTTTAAAAATATTTTTGACCCCCTCCCCCCCCTTTGTCACAAAGTGTCATACTTCACCATACCTCCTCCCCTCCCCTTGTCACATGTCACTCTATATTACATAAACATATACTTGCAGTTCAGAAACAAAGCACTACGTTATAGATCATATTTCAAATTTAATTTTTAAACTTCAACAATGTGTTTTAATGACATTTGCGAGCATAACAATAATAATGATTATATGCGTACTTATTTTGTATGAAATAAGATTAAGGTTTACAACAGAAAACATAATTAATATACAATAGTAATAAAATATATTAATATAAAAGAGCAATTGAAAACAGTAGTATTTTGGAATTTGAAATATTGTGCTTTAAATCTTATCTTTATTTTATGAACACAAAATACTCTTAAACAGATTGAATTAAAAAAAAAAACGCCTCAATATTAGTTTTTCTTAATGGAATTGCCATCTCATTTCATGTGTCTCATTAATTTATACGAATATTTATAAAATTATATACACAATCATAAAATAGAAATTACTCAGAATCATTTACTACTACGACTCTTCCTCCCATGCAGACGATATGTTCTTGTTCATAGAGTGCACGGTCATTTTGACATCTCTCTCATCCTCGGGGATAGTAAGCCCTCTAATGCCAATGTCGTCTTCATCCACCCAATCTACAAATTCCACATTTTCGGTAAAAGCAATTACAGCCATGAGTTCTTGTTGTCTGCGCGCAGCTATTTGAAGCGGTCTAACTCTGCCAACTTCTGGTTGACACTTTTCAGTGACTTTATGCACACCAATAATGTGTTTCTTCAACATGACATCGGATGAAATCGCAATGTTTGCAAACACGAGTAGGAAGCACACTTTGCACTAAAGGACAGTAGAGGTCATATGACAACACTTTGTAACTACTCCCCACTGATCGGGGAAGAAGTTCATCTGCTTTCAAAATTTGTGCAGCGAAGAGTGATGGAAATTTATAATTTTCTGAGTCAGCTCGATTTATCGGTGCTTTAAGACCTTTTCATGTTCTCCTGCTCTATACAAAAGATAAGATCAACCTGCTTGTGCCACTACCAGTTCTACCACTCACCCAGGTGGGGCGACGTAACTTTTGTTGGACATTTCAAGGGTGTGACAGGGGAAGGTTTTCTTCTAATAGTGAAGAATTTCTGCTGCTACTATATTCTCAGAACCTACCCTGAAGGCGTTTTTCGAAAAGAAAGGAATATAAGTGAAAAAAAAAAATCACACGACAGTTGTTTTAGCCCAGATTAAAAAAATATCCTCAAATTCTAGTAATTTCAAAATAACTTCAAAATTTAATCAGGTCATTTTAAATTTTTTATTTTAACCAAAATGTGTGATGTCACACTTCTTGTTACCCCCTTGTCACAAACTGTCACAATTTCACGAACCCCCTCCCACCTCCAAGCGTGACATCATTTGTGGACGGCCCCTTAACATTAAAACGAATAAAATATTTTTTGAAACGCACTATGAATCAAGACATGGTAACATGCCCTTGCAATTATTTAAAAGTATAAAACATTTTCAATGGCCACATTAACATCAAAATAAAAGTTATTGAACTTCTCGCTGAAAACAAACAAGGAGGATAGATTTTATTCTTAAGCAATTTTTAATAGTACTGAAGAGTAACATTCATTATGTTTATTTTGTTTTTCATACCAATTCATAAAAATTTTTATGTAAGTGAATGTGAAAATAATTTCTTCACACGTTTATTTTATTTATTACGTGTATTTTTTTTCTTAGTTTACGTGTAATGAGTATCGAAAAAATAATCGAAAAAACATTAATTTTGAACTTAAATTTTTATCTAAAATTAATTCATTACAAACTTTACCTTCTTCAGATCAAACATGTGATAAATAAATTATTTTATCACCTAAGAATTAATTTATTCAAGATTATTTTAAAATATGAGCATCACAGAGCAGAAGTTACAGCGCTCCCAGGGGAAAAACAACATTTGACCTAATCATAAAAGATTTTTAATAAAATGAATTTTTGTTTAAATTACTGAATTTTAGTTAATTTTTGATATATTCAATGAAATAGAATTCGAACGAATAAATCAAATTATTTATAAAATTTCTTTAAAAAAAACTCGGGGAAACCACGGACAATGATAAACGTGGAGGTCATTATCTTTTAAATAAATTTAATGGAAATCTAAAATAAAATCAATTTTTAAAAAGAGATAAGAATCTTTTATTGTACGTTTTAGTAATTTTCATATTATGTGTGAAAGAATTAAAGAGAAAAAAATATTGAAATGGATTGTTGCTACATAAAATGAAATCAATTATAAAGAGTGGTAAAAACTTATTTTCAGAATTTTGTAATAATATTAATGTCATTAAATATGAAATAACATGACTTGTATAAAAAGCATATCATATGCTTTGTAGCTGTTATCGCTTCGAGGTTCGTTTATGAAGTGAAACTGTGTAGCGGGAGATACGAGTTAGAAGAAAATAGACAGCAAGCAAAGCGAAACGCGAACGGATGGGGAAATTATAAGGCAAGAACTGAAGTATTTCATTAAAAAGAGACAGTAATACATTAACAAATTTATAAATTGATTAAATTAATTAAATAATAAAAATTCATAGTATTATATACAAAGGCGCAAATGCAGCTATTTATAATATAATACAGAAGCAAAAATTAGATAAACTAAACAAAAATTAAAATGAAACAAAAAGAAAGAAAAACGTAAAGACAAAAAAACAGCAAATTTAGACAAGAACAAAGACAATACATCTTTAATCGTAAGAAAGCAACAGCCTCAAGTTGTTGCATCAAAAGAAGGTTGAAACGATAATATTTAAAACACATAAAAATATATAAAAATGAATTTCGAAAGTAAAAATTGTTCAAAAAGGAAGAAATGAGAAAGGAATCGAATGATGAACTTTATCGAAGACCACTCACCATAAAGATTCCAAAATTGGACAAGATTTTCTGTCAAGGGTAAGATTATAAATCAAAATTATACCCTTTGTGGCCTGAATCCCGTCCAAAATCAATATTTGAATCATTTTGATGAATCAAAATGCACAATCCTTAAAATATCAAAAAGTACTAGAGAGTGTGTTAACCCTAACACTCTCTGCCGAAATCTTAGATGCAATACAGACGACGCCAATATACATGAAGCAACAAAAATTAGAAGCGAGCACGTAGCTCCCTCTATGAAGAAAAATTCTAACTAATTAATCAGAATAAAAAACTAATGTTTTTTTCATTAAAAAGAGTGCATATTTAAAACTTCCCTAGAGCCATTATATAGTGAGTTATAGCCCGTAGAATCAGGACTTCAATAAACTATATAAAATTTGAAACTACGATTAATTTGCAGTTTAATCCATATACAAAAATGGCGTATGCTTGCTAGTTTATTTTGATACTAGCAGTACGCGCACGACGTTGACCGTGGAATCAGGACTTCAACAAAATGAAAAAAAAGTTTTGAAAACAAAATCAAAACAGAAGATGCACATTATTGATTTTCCCCCTTATTTTTCTTCGCTATAATGACATTTCAATTGTAGAAAAACAGTACAGAGTACGTTAATCTGAAACAATATTAAAAAATTGCAATATGAAAATGATTATTATACAGAAAGCAAAATATGCGAAACAAATAAACACGTTAAGACACTGCCGAAAATAATAATCGAAGGCATTCAGTTGAAATTTATGACGTATCCTGCGCTCTGCACCGTCAGCCAATGAAACTGCAACAATGCATGTTGGGAAGGCTTACCGAATGAATTTTAAACGATTTCAAATGGAACAATGCGACAAACATAATTTCTGCAGTATTTAAATCTATCCAAAATGAATCAGAGAAGAAGGGGAAAAAAAAGAGGGAGACTGAGATGAAATCTTCCACCTCAGGTTTAAACTTTAAAGCCACATTATATGAATAGCTCGTTGAAGACATATTTCATTTTTTCCACTCTTCTGTAACTAAAGATATTAGACGCGAAGCAAAGGGATTATGACGTCAAATGGTTTCGACAAAATGCATGTTGCCCGTGGAATCAGGACTTCATCAAAATTAAAGAAAAAAAAATCGCCCTCAATGACACGAAAAAGTTTTGAAAACAAAATTAAAACAAAAAATATAAATTATTGATTTTCCCGGTTATTTTTCTTCGCTATAATGACATTTGACAGTACAGAGTAAAAAAGTAACCGAATATTTTCGAAAAAAAATTTTAGGATTTAAAGGATTGATTCCTATAAACCAGGTAAAATGTAAAAGAATGAATACCGAATGAAATTTTAATCGATTTCAAATGGAACAAACAATGCGCCTCGAAAGATACAGACAAACATGATTTTTATAGTATTTAAATATATCCAAAATGAACCAGAGAGGAAGAAGAAGAAAGAAGAGAGAGAGAGAGATGAAACCTTTCACTTCAGATTTTTTAAACTTTGAAGCCACATTATGTAAATAATAGCTCCTTGAAGTCATATTTCATTTTTTCTAGTCTTCTCTAAAGATATCAGCCATATGTTCGATTATCAAACAGTATAAAAACAAACAAATTAAAAAAATGATCTGTCGACGTGAAGCAAAGGGGTTAAGGGGTTCGACGAAATGCATGTTGGGAAAATATGTCACGCGACCTTGATTACGAAGAATCATATAGGGAATTTTGATTCTGAAAAAAATTAATTAAAATTCCACCAACTGTTCAATTTTAACCATTCTTGTTTTAAATCACGGAGAAACGTTATGTTTATTACTTAAACAAATTTAAAATTGGCAACAAAATTAGAACTTCGGAAGCAAGAAATTGAATTTCCAAATAAAGTTTTTTAGGCTTAACCGACTATTTTTAAAAAATTCTTAAAATTCAGTAAATTAAGTTAGAATTTCAAATGTATTTTCTGTATGCTCTTAAAATAACTTCGAATCAGGAAGAAGTTAAAAAAAGTCGAAAACATCAACTGAAGGGGCTAGAGTTAGATACTGATAAATAAATGAACTGTCAAAAATTCCTTTTACAAGAAAAATGTTTCTTAAGTAACAGCGTCTTCCGTAAAAGTTTCACTTCAACTCCCAAGTCTTATATGTAAGGTGCGCACTGTTTTGTAAAATAATTTTTTTATAAGTACGTGTTAAAACGTTAAGATTGGTGGTGCCATTAATATAAACTGGCATTTTCAAGAAAGAAAGAAGCCATGTCTTCAGACCTATGGCTTCTTCGACCTCAGACTTCTGGCACTTGTGACGGATTACTTCAAGAAGAGAGTGTTCATAAAAGTTTCTGTTCTCTCCAAATCCTCCGTGTTAAAAATAAAAGCACTTCTTAGATTAAATGTTTACTTCAGTGTAAAGAGTTTTCTGCTCTTCGGATCAATATGTGATGTGGCATGTTAGCTGAGACGATGAAAAGTAATGGACAAAATCTTCAGAAGAGACGTGATATGGAAAAAGAAACTGAAAAATATTCCCATAAGAGTGGCCTTGTAGCTAATGGAAAAGCAGTCTGACGAAGAAAAATGATAGATATCAAAAATATGAACTGAATGATGATGAAATAAAAATTGGAATTCTTGCTATCGTTATCATAATGTTGAAAATATTATACATGTTGTAAAGGATGTAGAAGTGAAAAAAGCACCGAAAGATATGTTATTAGACAATATGAGATGACTCCTCAAACTTATCTCTGAATTATAATTTCAAGATGGAATTAGAGTTAATTTGAGAATTTTTTTTGAAGTATTCGTTTTTTAAAAAACTAATCTGAATTATAACTATTTATAGTTGCTTTTCTACATCTTGTATTGAATTTCACCGATACATTAGAATTTTGAAAGTGTGATTCATTTTTAATAATGCTACTTCCAAGGAGATAATTTATAACATTTCATTAAGTTAATTGTAAATTTTGAAACCGACAGGAATTCAGTCAATCTCTTTTAAATGAAAATTTATCAAATATTAATTAATAATCCATTTTCAAGTTACAGATGGGCTTTGGAAGGTGGATTTCGTGATCTGAATCCCTGTCAAATGATGACGACTGCATCTAAACCAACACTCAACTCTCCAAACTTCCACACCTTACTATGAGGGCATTTGACTAATGACGTCTGATATAGCGTGCATCAGACTCAGATGCATGGGGGATCTTAGTATCTCAAGTCAGCGATAATTCGACCTCGATCTCAAGACTTTACTGCGGTTCAAGATCCTATGAAGTTTGGTGAGTGATATTTATTTTTAAGGAAATAGGGGTTATTTTCAGAAATAATACGTGCATTATTATTAATCAACAGAACGCAAATAAATATTTTTCATGAATGTTATTTGAAAATGATTTGAGTGCATAATATTAAAATGTTTTAGATACCAATTAAGAAAAATAGGAACTTTCAAATGTTGCGTAAAGTGAAACTTTATTACATTTAAATATATTCGTACGAAATTGGTATTATTTTCAAATGTTGTCAAAGTTGTTTGCAATCTCTTTTAGAAGATTGTGGCTTTAAATCAATAAAAAATTCGATTAAAATAGGAATTCGTGTAGGAAAATATTTAACACGACAAGAATTGTGAAACAAATGAAAAATCGTCTGTCATAAATGGAATGGCCTCAATTCATCTTCAGGAGTGACAAATTAAATGGGCTGTGCTAAATTAGTTTTTGTATTCAGGAGACACGAAAAAGGACGAGACATCGCAGCACAACGTCGGTAACATGAAGTATCTTACATAGGGTTACGTTTGCCATGTGACTGAGATGAATTGTCTCTATTATATACAACTAGCCGCCTTTGGCGAACAGCTGGTTCGCCGGGATTATTACAAGGGTAAATCATTAAGTAAGTCACAAAAGATAAGAAAAAATAATTTACTATGGTAATCACTTGGAAACAATTTTATTTTTTAACATAATCTCCACCAATGTTGATGCACTTATCCCATCGTTTTATCAGCGCCCCAATTCCAGCTGCATAAAATTCTTTGGGTTGCTGTCTCATCCACAGTAGGACTTCGTGTTGAACGTCGTCATCGTCTGCAAAGTGTTTACCTCTCAAGATGCTTTTTTAGTGGACCAAACAGATGAAAATCGCTTGGGGATAAGTCTGGTCAACATCTCGGAGACAAATACTTTGCAGATGATTACGACGTTCAACACGAAGTCCTACTGTGGATGAGACAGCAACCCAAAGAATTTTATGCAGCTGGAATTGGGGCGCTGATAAAACGATGGGATAAGTGCATCAACGTTGGTGGAGATTATGTTGAAAACTAAAATTGTTTCCAAGTGATTTTCGTGGTAAATTATTTTTTCTTATCTTTTGTGACTTACTTAATGACATACCCTCGTATGTGAGAAAAATTTCAATAAAGTCTTTTATGCGTAGTTTGGATTTAATGGTCCCCTCAGCAAATTATTTTTAAATTTTAAATTTTGATAGATATGTAACTTGTATTATTTTAGAAGCCTTACACCTATTCTTTTCATTGTGCTAGGCAATGCCAGTTCTCTTTATAAATCATTTCATACAGAATTTGAGCTTTAATCTGAAACGGAAAATGATTAAACCTCAACTACTCTAATAACATGCTTAATTGACAAGTGTTCGTAAAATATATATGAATAATAAGTGAAATAATTTAGCATTGAAGCTTTTTTGTACATCACCGAATATGTTTCATAATTTTTGTAATAGCTTAGAGAATTTTTGTTTACTGATTCAATAATAAATTTAGTGCACTACAATACGAAAGTACAACTTAGCAACAATAAAAAGCAACAATAAAAAAGCATTAATATATTTTTATGCATCCAATTATAATATAGAAAATAGAAGTAGTGTTTAGAAATGAATTTTAATAAAACCATGTTTTAAAAAGAAACCTTTTCAGTATGCAAAAGATAAAGCCAAATCTTCATATCTTGGCTATCAACAATGGAAGGAAAACCGAGTATAAAACATTTTTGGTATCATTGAAAGTGATTTTAATTTCATTTCATCAATGGAAAATATTATTGTCATATATGCTTAAAAATATTTTTAAAAATCTTTCGAAATTAGAGAAAAAAATCGCACGGCAACTGAACTGGTATCATAGAAAATATATTTTTAAAAAATTTTCAGATGGTGCAAACATAATTTTTGTGTTGTAATATTTTCCGAATTTATCAAGGAAAAACGCCAAAATTTCGCTTAGTTTTTAATGAATTAAAATTCTAAGTAAAATTTTTAAAAATATATACGAGTACACATTTCCATCCTCCAAAGTATGTTTGTGCCAAATTTTGTGGCTCTAGGTTCACCTGTCTATCCTGTAGAACGCCAACACACACACAAACATTCTTCGTTATGATTAGTAGAGATAACAGAGATAATTATTACAATGGCGAAACGCTTGAGTTTGGAATATTTGCACATTTCAAAGAAAGACATTCGTTTTGAAGTGGTTATTAAATAAGTGATATTTTTAGTTCTAAAGGGGAAAAAAGTACTAGATTCTATATATATAGAACTTTAACATAGGAAAACCACTAAACGGAATACCTACTGATGGCACGTGAATTTTGAGATAATTCAGAAGTTGAATCTGGTGTAGATTATTAAACACTCCTTTATTAACTTTTAAATAAAATAGTTAAGAAATATAATATTTTAAGTTAAACAAGCAAAGTTTGCAGTTCATCTTCTTTTTCATCGACATATTTCTCAAAGTTTAAAGATTAGAAGAGTTGTAAAATGTAACAATTAACTCTGCAACAAAGATTTTTCTATCTCCTATCTAAAACTGAAAATATCCCGGAAATTGAGTCTAAAGTTTAAAGAAAAATAATCCATCAGAACTAGGCTATCAGCCACATCCCAAATTTTATTATCACATTTCTACAAGAAGGTAAATAAATAAATAAAAATAAAAAATAAAACTAAAATGAAATGAAAACCATGATCCAGCCATCATAACTAGCCTCAGGTTGTACTATAAATGGCCTGCTGTGCTCCTAGAATTTTAAAAAGTTCTTTCAGGATGCCAATCCAATACTTGGGAAGGACTGTAGGAATTGTGCCGGGGGGGGGGAGGGTTGAATGGCATACGATTTGACCTGTAATTCTTCAAAAAGCAATATCTTCCTGTAAATTAGGATATCTAATATATAAAAGAGGAAGTCACTCACTGAGTCATCAATGAATCTCCCAAACCACTGGGACTAGAAACTTGAAATTTGGCAGGTGGTTGCTTCTTGGGTAGAGGTGCTCACTAAGAAAGGAGTTTTTGAAATTTTAATTAGAATATTCATTAATTAAAAATTACCTTAAATTTTAACGTTTTTGCATAATAACTTCGGGGTATATTATTGCATAAAAACCATTTTCGTATCATCTTAAAGTTTAAAAAATTAGCTTTAAAGTTATACAAATTTCATTTCTATGCAATATTCTGCTTTATTTTAACTAATTTGTGAAAGTGTTTCCAAACACAATTTCTAACAATGTTTGTATTGTTATCATCTGCAGCCTTTTTTGGAGCATGCGCGGAATTTTTACATTAAAACTACTATAAAGAAATGAAAATATTTTATCCCGAGCAACAAGGTACTAAGAATGCGTTACTATGCGGACGAAGTTGCAGGCATCAGCTAGTAATGTAATAACGGAGAGAATAGGTTATTGAACAATATGTATTAGAAAATAGCATCTTTTTTTTCATACAGTTTGTATTTATATAATTTTATAATGTCTTTGAAACATTTCCAAAATTGTAGAAGTATCCTCTATGCGGTACTTATCGATTTCAAAAACAAATAAATAAATAAAATGAAAATGTTATTGCACCATGTTATAATTGAAATAGAATTAGCTGAAAAGTTAAATTAATGTCGTATAAAATCCAATACAGCATTCTAAGTAAACATTTAATTCAGATTGATTTAGTTTCAATACCTGTTACTTGGACAACAGAAGCATATGTGCTCGAAGTGTGAGTGTGCCTTATCATTTTATCATTTTCTAATTTAAATAGAAGCTGCATTATTTCCTAATTACTAATAAAATAGCCTAGATCTCTCGGTAACACTCTGACGTCACCAACAATAAAGCTCGAGCCATAGCACAACGAGACGATAAACAGCATTATTTCATTGTTAGAGAACCTAAATTTTAGTAAATTTAAGTTTAAAAGAGTAATTGTCGTTCTAACTTCGAATTTAATAACTCTAAAATAGTGAAATAAAATTTTCTATCTATTGATATAAAATTTATCTCGCTATGATCAATAGTTCCCGATAAATTTTAAATTATATTAATCATATATTTTAAATTAATTTCCGTTTTTCAATAGAAAGTAGTAAATTACGTCAGTGTTATATCATGCACGTGATATTGTTTGGACGCCATGATGCATCTAATTATTTATTGCAATCGTGATGATATACTTTGATAATATTTTTTGGCAACGTTTGACAACCAGAGAAGTGATTTGTTTTGAAACTAGATTTTTTATCTATCTAGATTATATCTACTAGATTTTCTAGATTTTTTTTTAGACCAAGAGGTTTTTTGTATAAAGAAATATGTAAATAATGTTTAAATAAAAAAATATTTCCTGTCTTAAAACATATGTTTATTTTATTTGTTTTCAATCAATGTTAAACATTTCTCTCGCATATATATCTATTTAAACACGCTAAATTTGACGGGAAATCTCTCGAATGAAGAGGCAATTTGCACCCGTCATACCATGACATGTTATTTTTCTATAGTTACTAATATAATAGCCCAGATCTCTCGGTAACGCTCTGATGTTACCAACAATAAAACTCGCGCCATAGCTCTGCGAGACGTTAAACAGCATTATTTCATTGTTAGAGAACCTAAATTTCAGTAATTTTAAATTTAAAAGAGTAACTGTCGTTCTAATTTCAAATTTAATAGCTCTAAAATAGTGAACTAAAATTTGCTATGCATTGATATAAAATTTATCTCGCAATGATCAATAGTTCCCGAGAAATTTTAAATTATATTAATCATATATTTCAAATTAATTTCCGTTTTTCAATAGAAAGTAGTAAATTACGTCAGTGGTATATCATGCTCGCGGTATTGTTTGGTCGCCACGATGCATCTGATTATTTAGTGCAATCGTGATGATATAATTCGAGAATATTTTTTGGCAACGTTAAAATTTACACAAAGACATCTGAAGTGCAAGGAAAATTGTTAAACAACGAAAAATACTTAACACTGAATGTTATTTACCAAGAAGTTTTTTGTATAAAGAAATATGTAAATAAAAAAATATTTCCTGCCATAATACATATGTTTATTTTATTTGTTTTCAATCAATGTTAAACATTTCTCTCGCATATATATCTATTTAAACACGCCAGATTTGACAGGAAATCTCTCGAATGAAGAGGCAATTTGCATCCTTCATACCATCACGGTTGATTTTCTAGTTACCAATATTATTCGCTATTTTGATTCTTAAAGACGCACATATCCATCTTTCTGCTTTTTTAAAATTCATAAACTGTTATTCTCTTATGCGAATATTATACCTTCAACTTATGCGGCACTTTATATTTTTTATGACTTCAGCAGTAATTGTATTAGATTACAATTGCATTATTTGACATTTTTTAAATGTCCGTCGGGGTTTCTAACCTATGTCTATATCATAAGCAATTCATATTGTTCTCTCTTGGAAAAAACACGTGTGCCATTAAGTTCGAAATCAATTCTGATTGATTTACCCTATAGATAATTCATCACATCTCTGTTATCAGAAACTTCAATGACATTTATTAATTTATTCTCCCATTTTTAAAATTATTTCCTATTGCATAGCTCTGGAAAAAACGAATGATGCTTTTACGCTGGTTGGCATTATGGAAGGAATTCAAAAATATCTTTTTCATGAATGCGTCAAGATTTTGTATTGAATAAGGACATAATTTGTTTTCTTGCCCCAGATGACGTTAACTTTTGGCTGCGCTGCAGATAATTTTTCCAAGCTTTCATGGCCTGATTTAATCATCTATTTTCTGTCTGTTGACGAAAAAAATATTTCGTACTTTTTTGCCTTTCTTCTGTTCCACATTAATAGGAATATCTCGTCCTCATTTTTTAAATCCTTTGATACAGTATTTAATGATTCTTAGCTCTTACAACTATGAGTCGATGTTGTAAGAACTGCGACAACGATACGTCATTACTTCTTAATACTAGTATCAATTTTCTCTATACGGCAAACGTCTCTTTTGTTTATTTTTACTTCTGTCGATTTATGTTTACTACCAAATCGTAGTATTATTTTCTAAATTTTATTATGTCATACTAATTTTTTAATATAGCTTTATCATATCCTTATATTTATTTTCTATGTGTTAGATTAATGAAGCATAATCTTAGCCTTCTCTTTCCCTAACTTCTTTCAATTTTAATTTGCATGTTATCTGTATATTCTGATATATTTTATATTTTATTTTCTTCACTAACGTAAACTGAAATTATTTAGCATGAAAACGTGATATCTGTTACATTTCTTAAAATACGATGGCCTTAGAAACATGAATCGTTCTGGTAAGCTAACTTTTATTACTTTTGGTATATTTTATAAGAATTTAGGTCTTTGAAATCTAGCATTTAAATGTTATATTCACACAATAAATTAATAAAATTTGGGTTCCAATAACTCTGGACTGAAGTTACTTGGATTCAAGCTGTATTTTCCATGATATAAGCGACTGAAATCGTCAATATGTTCAAATAGAACCTGGGATCCGGAAATAAAACACTTCGATCCGTTTTAGCTATAACATTGTTTATATTTTTACTTTCTCGTATACGAAGTATACAAAGACAAAGTATTGTAATCGTCAAAAAATTGAACTCGAGATTTTGACGAATCTCCGCGTTTTAGACCTCCCTGAGTCAGAAATATATAATTTTAGAATTACGTCTGTCTGTGAACACGATAACTCGAAAACTATTAGAGATACAGGGATAAAATTTGTATGCGATCCTTACACATAATTTTGACATTAAATTAGAAAATGTATCATAAATTCTACAATGCTAAATGAAATATTTTAGTATACTCGTTCATATTTTTCTAACTAATCCTAACGTGTGATCATCATGATGCGTGAAAAAGTTACTTTACTTTACAAAAGGTGCCAAATTGGAATTTCTCCTTTTTCATTAGTTTTTATGGATTAATTTTCCTTTTAAGTATGCCTGTGTTGTAAAATGCCCTTTGTTCCAGGCCATTTCCTCTTTGAACGGTACCATGCAATCAAGGTTGGCACCATTATGCGTCTCTGATTACATTTCTCTGATCTTACAGTATTAAAATCTTTTAATTTTTCAGCTGTAAAATGAGCGAACGTTTTCCACCCAGGAGCCATTTTGTAATTTCGTGGAATATTTGGTTTCAGATTTGCAAATAAATGCACAGGAACAGTGGCTAAAACATTTATTGATAAAAAAATGGCAAAAGTAATGATACAGTTTGTTATTTTCAGGGGAAAAAATTAAAATCAGTTATTAAACATGAGGCAAAGTGTGTCTTGGAGCCACTTTCCAACTGAGCTCATGTAACCCTATTTTTAGGTTATCTGCGTACTATTCGTTACTAATAACTTTTACTGTGTTAAGTTGTTCTCTATCTCGTTGAAACTATTTTAATTTTGTTAAGAACTGTGTATAAAATGCAGTTATTTTTTTACCTTCTGTATAATTCTAGTATGCAAAGATGTGAAGGGGGAAATTATCAGGTCACGAAAATTCGTGTTTTTACTACAAAGCAACATAATCTCAACACTCAGCAAGAAGTAGGCGGGAATATAAGCAATGCAGTTAGCGCCTCCGGCATTACATAAGGCTGCTATCTGTTGGAAAAATGGCGAATCAAGGCTATACCTTCAAAGTTGGCAAATCCAGATTTTAAATAAGTTTTTTTTTTGGGGGGGGGGTCAAGTTACCCACACAACTAAGCAACTCCATTTTGAGTTAAATATTCTGTTTCGTGTAAATTTGCAAAGGCCTATTGTGTATTTGCAGGAATGGCTCGTGTATAGGCATTCTGGAACTGCAGCACTCCAACTTTTTTTCAGTGTATAAATTTAGTTAATCATTTACTTAATAGAAGGTTTAAAAATATGTACGTTTGTTTGCTGAAATCTAACTGCATTGTATTAAATTAACTTTCTTTCCTTTTATTATCTTTTTACCTTTAATATGATCATTATTTTTTCTGCATATGCATGAGGCATCTTAAATAATAATAACACTAAGTGCACGACTTCGGATAATAGGGTCGTCAAAAAGTTCTGATAACAATGGGATGACGAGACATTTGAAGAATAATGAATCGCGAATAGAAAGAGTGTAAGGAGATCAGATTTTCATCGACCACAAAATTAATCAAAGTGATATATTCTGTGCCCACTGATATCAGAAGTGGCTTTCAATATATAGGAATCATTCATCTCACCTTAATTAACGACAGAAATTCAATTCAGAATCCAAATGTTTATTATCTTTCATGTTTCTATTTATTATTTACAAGTTTTATGACTTCGGCTGAAATTCTTATCCTTATTGTCAATAGATGGCGCTTTGAGTATTCTATTTTTCATGGGATTCGGAAAGCCAAAACAAGATTTCCGAAGTTCTCTTCTACTGTTGTGTTTGTTTGGGTTAAAGATGTTGTAGAGAGAGTGAAATGAAAGTGATTTGTCTGTATTCACAGCGTGCTTGCTGTAATTTGCGCTTCGTTTCACCAGCATTCCATTATTTTGATATCATCAGATGTAAGTGTATTTTTTTCTATCCTTTAATAGACTTTTAATGCTTTAATTTTTATATCATGTTTTTCAACAGTTTTCAATAGTTTTGAGTAATTATTCGAATAATAATTGAATAGTAATCAGTTCATTGTTATATCAGTATTGTCATATATTAAAAGATTTTATATATATACTGTTCATTAGATTTTTATAGACATTTAGAACATTTTGATTGTATATCTTAAAAAAATTACCAATTCCATTTTTATTAAAAAAAATTTTTTTCGAATTATTTAATATTAGGGACATTTTTCATAAACATCTAAAGTTTAATGTTCAGTTATAAGGATGAAAGTTTTTTAAACTAACGAACGAGTAATTACAAAGGAAAATTAGAACATGCAGCTGTCAATTTGATATAATTATTGACATTTCACTGATTAATACAATGTGTGTTTCTCTTAAATTCTCTGTTTCTTGATGTTTACCGAATAATTTTTTTCACTTTTATGCTGCGAAAATTAACAAGAAAATGAGTTAAATTGATTATTTAAATTCAAGCATTTTACATGAATTTTCAGGTAAATTTAATGATTTTTATATCATTTGTAATAATCACTTTATCACAATTAATGATTAGCAAGAGACTTCTTGTTTTAAATAGCATTGCATTTTAATAAAATAAAATGGAAATAAGAAATGTCGTGGTTTCTTAATATAAGTATTTTTAGTATTTGTCACACAATGCTTAAAATTCTGCATTTAACTAATTATCTGTAAAAACTATATTATTTCAGTTTTTCAAAAAGAATTACATTAATATTATAGCATTAATTAAATATGGAGGAAAACACTATTTCTAAATTTTTTTAATTTAACTGATTAATTAATTTTAATTAGAATTAATTATCTTTCTAATTAGAAAAAATATTTTTATTGGATTTGTACCTTCTATAGCAGTCAGCTCAATATTCAGATCCAACAATCAAAGCTAAAAAATGCACTTTTTAGGAGAAAATACTTAGAAAACAAACGTCCCCAAAGAGGGGACAATGGCAGATAATGGGTTAAAGTATTATTTTAATCCTCGTCTTCTTTTTAAAACGTTTCAAAAATTTAACCGGTTTATTTGTAAATCTTGGTTTTACTTAAAAGTGAAAAAGGTATAAACAGATTATGTGATGTTTCATTTCATTGCAAGTAATTTCTTTCAATTATTTTTCGCCTGTGGCAAATTTCTTAATTAATTCAAGTTATTACATCTACGTCTTTACTTTTATTGTAGCAATAAAACATTCCATCTGCAAAATACGTAATGAATGCCAAAAAATACAGGGAGAATCTATCTGTCAGCAGCACATTTTCTTGCAACGTGGTTAAAATGTCATTAAAGGAAAAGTGATTTATAATAAGAAGCAACATAACAAGAATATCAATAGCGCTGCCTGGAACCAATTCTTGATGAATAAATTGCTAAAATAACGTGATTGCTGCATTTAAGTTCAACAAATTATGTCTTAAAATGTTACTTTTATCGAACTTTGTGTTTAGAGGTAATTATCTCATTTTTATTGGCTTCACTGAAATCATCTTTTCATTGAAAGGAAATAGCATATTTTTGAAATACAGTTTTCTAAAGGAGTCTGTATTATTATATTTTGGGTTGTTTTTAATAATGGATTTCAAATTTATCTCCAAATTAAAAGTATGAATTCACAGTCGCTGAAAACTGCATTACTACGAGAATAAAAATAATTGAGAACAAGAAACACAAAATTTTGAGCTAAAGTTTTAACTTGTTTACACATTATTTTTTAAAAGACTTTAAAACTGTGAAATATATTTGAAAATATTTATGTCAGATTTCAAGTTGCCTTGTTTGATATGGCTTAATACATTTACTGCGGCGGTCGTTTTGGCTATAATTCGCAATAACTGGCTTATTTTCTAGTAACATTTTATCTGAACTGACTTCTTTTTAATTAACATATTCATTATGAAATCTGTGCGGGTTTGTCTAGTCGAAAGCGTCTCGACATGCTCATCGGACCTAGTAAGGCAGGGGAGCGTGTCGAGACGCTCCCCGTCTGCGAGAAAAGCACCAAAAAGTGTCCCGACGCGCTCGTCGCAGCGAATGTTAAAAACAGCTAATTCTTACATTCTCAGTAAATCTTCTGGCTAAATTTACCAAAAGAGATACTGCATTACACTTATTTTCTGTTTTTCAGAATTTGAAACAAAGTTGACAAAAATTTGTGGATAAACGTATCATTTCATTAGTCGCTTACTTAACGGAAGATGACTAGTTTAATCCCCTTCAATGGATGACTATTTTTATCAGCTTAGATTGAACACTTGATGGTTTATATATCGAATTAGGAAAAGGAGCAAATTTGCTAATGCGTCTAATTTTATCCGCTTACTATTATTGAAGTACTTACAGTAAACGTGTGGGCAGATCATCTAATCAAATAGCAGCGATTGATTACCGATTACTTCTTATTTACCGCCTTAAGTATAAAGAAGAGACTGAACAGAATGATTTTCGTTTAAGGAATAATTATTGAAATGATTTGAAAAGAAGTCCACACTGAACATAAAAGATGGTCGACGTGAGCGAAAGCCAATCAATAAATTCTCTTTGTTGGGACTTCTTCAACTATGAATGGAACAGCGGAACTTTTGAATCGCAAAAAGTTTGAGATCATATGTTTCTGTCAGATTCTTTCTTACGTTATTTAAAAAGATAGGGAAAAAAACCATTTTGATTTAAAATCTTTCATTAAATTTGAGAAGGAAATAAAATTAGAATAGCTAAAATTCAATGCACTTAAAATTCGTAACTTATCTCTTTCCTTTCTTTACTTAATCTTTATCGCTTATTAATTTTCAATAATCAATTAGTATTTCTTTCTTCGTCTCCGTAAATTCAGCATAATGGATGCTGAATTTCTGTGACGGACTTGATCAACTGCTATATTTTTATTGGTTTAAAGATTTATTTTGAAGCTACTCGAAGGCTATAGGGAGAACGTCGTAATTTTGAGCCGTGGTCCTATAAAGAGGACGTCATCTGAATGAGTATCCCTCTGTTTAAACTTCCACACCACAGTAAGGTTAGCGCATGGCACCATAATACCACTCTTAGCTTGCACCAGGGTTACACGGAATGATGTCTCCCACACATGATCCTGTGGTCACAATGTCGAAACTCTATCACTAGATCACCGCTTCTCCACGATGTCTCTGGAAGCTGTTATTTTCGACCCCAGGTTTCTGATTTATGAATCAATAATTATTCGCATCCTTTATATTTCATCTCTCACATACATAGGAAGTGTTTCTATTAGAATATGTTATAAATGCCGAAAATTCAAAAAGTACTGTTCGTTTTAATAAATGTGATGTAACAATATAAGTGATATAAAACTTCAATACTTTGGAATGAATACATAAATAAACACCGCGTCAAAAAATAACGCTGAAAGCATATACTCTTCCGAAAGTTTATTTCGATCTGTTTGCAGACATACAAGATATTGCACATCATGGATAACAAAATTGTTGCGATGCCGACTAATTGTAAACTCTCAAAAAGTTATATAAAAATCAAGCGGTCATTCATTGGTTTTATTAACATCGTATATGAAAGTCTTTTAGCTAGTTAAGTTATGTTAACATCCAGTTTTAAAGCGATAGGAGGGCTATTGTAAAAAGAATCTTGCAATTTTGAGCCATGGTCAGATGACCGGGACGACACTTGAGGCGGCACCCCTTCCCCAAATTGTAACGCCGCAACAGCGGCAGGACGTCTGATCCTCCATGTCAGATTTAACGTGCATTGGGCTTATATACGCGTGGTCTTTGGTGGAATCGGGTTTCGAACCTGGAACCCTGCAGTCCCCAAGTCATAAGGAAATTGCGGCTCCTTTTCGTTTTGAAGCTGCAAGTGGGATATTTTGTGCCTCATCTTTGACTTTTATGATGGACCATGGGCAAATGATGAGGACGATGTCTAAGACGTCTCTTTAAACTTTCATACCACTCCAATGTTTGATTCCGATGTATTTTACGTGCACCAGGCCCGCGCACACGAGGGGTCTTTGGTGCAATGGCGTCTTGAATCCTCTGCCCTCCCTTCCCGAAGCAGAAACTCTCCTCGCCAGCACATCATGTTCCTACCTACTATCGGAGATGTTAGGCAGTGCAAGCAAACGAACAAAAAAATGCTAAGGCATTTTATTTTCTAAGAAAATAAATAATAATAATGCATGCCGTCGTTGTGACGTCTCCCCCCCTTTACGACCTTCCTCACGACAAAGACGACCACCTAGCGAAGTCCCCGGAGCGACGCAAGAATCGTGTAAGTGGGTAATAAAACTGCCCGCCTTACGCAAGCCTAAAAGGGTCCAGGGAGTGCGGTACCGTTTGACAGACCACCCGCGTGTAGCCGACAAAGACCTCCGGTCAAGAGTTGACCGCATCCAATCAACACCATGGAGGAAGGCACACGACTGCGGTTGGGTGATTTGTCCAGCCTGAGGACGAATCGCCGAGAAATAATTCATCAGCCACTCCCCTGGCCTCTGAAGGTAAGGTTTTTAAGAAGGGAGGAAAAGAGAAGAGGGGGAGAGCTAGATAGCTAGAGAGGAAATGTAAAGACGCGGAGAGCTAACTCCGTTGTGTTGATTTGAGATCCGCAATCGGAACTTAGAGAAAACGGGCGTATTTGACCCCGTATTAGCCAAACCCTTGGCTGGAAGAGTCCCTATGGTGGACCTATGCATCCTATCGAGCGTTCATTAAACCTCGATGTCATATACCGACCCTCGGTATATCTCCTACTCATCTTGAGTAATTATTAGTTAAAGCCTTGGCTAGAAGTGTCCCTTTGGTGGATCGTGCATATTGTCGAGCGTTTACAACCTCGGTATTTACTCCGACCTTAGGTGTTTTCCATAACTCGCCCTGAGTTAATATAGACTGCTGAACTCTCATAGTTACCTGAACTTTATGTTAAAGTTGCATCTTCGAGTATACTCACCGTTAGTAACTTCGACGAAGTCAAGTTATACCTTCTTCATCGACTATCGCGATCTACATCCGGGACTTGTTTATTTTGGTTCTTGAATTGTGTATATACACAATGTATATAAAGTTGTAAAATAACAATTCATTCAAGACTCTTATTAAATTTAAAATGCTGGAATTCTGTGACTTCTTTAAGTCTATTGATCTTTGATCATACCCCTGTACCACTGGGCCAACACATTGCATCGTATACAATTAGCAGATTTCGTCAACAGTTTTACTATTAGTTTACCGCTTATCTTAAAAAAAACTTTACTTTGCTTTAGAAGTGGAAAACGCGTAGAAGATTACTAAGATATTTCCTTTTACTCTTTTGTTGTTGGTGCCTTACCGCACACTTTCTCAGTACAATAATCATCATAGCTAAAATCAAAATAGTAATTAGTTTTAAGAAACGCGGAAGTGTTCTTCACAGTATTCTAAAATTTAATTTAAAAAGAAAGCAACGAAATATGCAGAATGTTTCCAACATACTTAAATGAGTCAAGTCACTATACAGAGCATGGCTGCAAATGAAACTTTGAAGAATTGAGGACATTTCACATTTGTTCCATTTTATGGTGTGTCCGGCCTTGTCACCCAGTCAGTTTTCGCCAGTGTAATCCGTTCACTACATAGTCTGCGAAAATGTTGGCAACATTTTCTATAATTTGTCTGACAAAATATGTTCCTTAAGTTCTTCGATTTTCTTTCGTTAATTCTTTTCTATTTTACCACGTTTTTATTAACTCGCTTTCTTGTCTGTCTGTCTGTTCGGTACAAATCTTGCGATCGATTTTAAACTAACTTCCCGATGAGCTGGAGACTTGAAACTTTAAACATAGTTCAGAACTAGATGACAATGCATTATTAATTCGGTTTCTTGTCTGTCTGTCTGTCCGTTTGTCTGTCATTTCATATTTTGCATGACGCATACGCAGTACGTTTTTCATTATATCTCGAAAACTATTAACATTACAGACTTGGTTCTTGGGTATATGGATGACCCATGGGATCATGGAAGCACCCCCATATTTTAGCCATATCTTTGCGCATGCGCAGTACGTTTTTCATTATATCTTGAAAACTATTAACATTACAGACTTGGTTCTTGGGTACATGGATGACCCATGAGATCATCGAAGCACCCCTATATTTTAGCCATATCTTTGCGCATGCGCAGTACGTTTTTCATTATATCTCGAAAACTATTAACATTAAAGACTTGGTTCTCGGGTATATGGATGACCCATGGGATCAAGGAAGCACCCCCATATTTTAGCCATATCTTTGCGCATGCGCAGGACGTTTTTCATTATATCTCGAAAATTATTAACATTACAGACTTGGTTCTTGGGCATAAGGATGGCCCATGGGGCCATCGAAGCACCCCATATTTTAAACATATCTTTGCGCATGCGCAGTACGTTTTTCATTATATCTCAAAGGTCTCTGCGTCACATAACTTTTTTTTCAGGAAAATAACAATTTTTTATTTATGATCAGGTGAAGAGAAACTGAAATAAACCTGAAATTTGCCACATGTCTCCGTCATAATCTCATCAAGATGTTTAAAATAGATTGCAAAATTTCACACACAGATAACTAAAAAGGAGAAAATAATTATTTAAAAAAATAAAAATTTTAATAGACCACGTTCTTAAAACGGACTAAAAAGTATAAAATAATTTCTTCTAGCCCCATACAGATTTATAAACCCATACAGATTTAAAACGAAAAACGTGGGGCGCATGTAATAGATAATTGATGTATAAATAGTTTATTTCAGTCACTAACAATTTTATTGCAGTGATTGAAATGATATGAACTGTTGTGTGAGTTTTCTCAACGACAGCTACTCCCTACACTCCTTACTATTAAATATTGCATGCTCCCCACGTTTTTCGTTTTAAATCTGTATGGGTTTATAAATCTGTATGGGGCTAGAAGAAATGATTTTATACTTTTTAGTCCGTTTTAAGAACGTGGTCTATTAAAATTTTTATTTTTTTAAATAATTATTTTGTGTTTATCGTTTCAGTACACAGCAGCGACTACCCGTAGCGCTATACCCCTTGAGTTACCACCATGCGTCCTAAGTTTATTTGTGATTGTCTGTACTGTATCATGCCTTAGAATTTGTAACAATGGTTTTAAGACAACCTCTATATCTTTTGTCGCTTTGTACAAAATTTTCTTATAATTTCATTTCGATGATTAATAACTGTGAAAATTGCTGAAATCTGGCTTATGTCAAACGTTCATGGAACCAGTATTATCATTTCCTTTTAAATGGAACATGCATGGACCTATGTCAATTACTGTGATTTAATTTGGAAAAATGATCATCCCCTTTTCAGCGAATCTATTTTTATTTTTGTCTGTTTAAATAAATGTGCAATGTTTAATAGAAGTAAAGAGCAAGCGTCATTTTTCAACATAATTTGTGGCTACATTTTTCCAAAATGCATAATAAAGGAGCAGTTCAGAAAAGCAATAGGCAAAAGTATTACGGGGATTTTGGAGATAAAATTTTTTATAAACATCAATGTTAAGAAGGAAAACTTCCGTACAAAATTTTAATTTTCTCCCACCACAAATAATATTCACGAAGCAATGCCCCTTTGATAGATGGCCATGTGAAAATGATAACAGTCCTTTACTTTATTTATCCTTTTATTTTATTTTTTATCAATAAGAAGTATGCTTTTATAAAATCTCATGAGTTTTTATCCTTTTTTCATCATTGTCTTTGTAAACTATGTAGTTAAAACTTTAATATTCTAATAGACTAAATCAGTCCTAAATAAAAGTCCTTCTTGAATAAATTTTATTTTCTAAATAAAATTTCCTTTCTTTTTTTTTTAATTCTTGGAACTCAGGATCTACTAACTGTTTTCAATAAAGTTCATAAACAGACTGTTTTCAGTAAAGTTCACAAATCCTTCAATTCATTACTTGTATATAACTCTACAAAATAAAAATAATGCTGCTTTGCTAAGTATCAATAATTTCGAAATAAATTTGAGAAAAATTTGAAACGCTAAAATATCATTACAAAGGAAGAATCCATAATGCTAACTAGACTCCACTGTTTTTTTCGACAGCATTTTTTCTTCAAGTTACCTTTAAAAATTAAAATAAAAAATTGTCCAAACATTTTGATTTTAATTTAAAAGATTAATTGCTTAAGTTTTCAAAATTACTTCATATTTATTTCTAAGATAATTTATAAGCTAAACGAGAGGGGTTTTTTTTTGTTGTAGCTTTTTGAAAAACATCTCCATAAAGCAGATACGGAAGTGAACATTTAAAATGGAACCATGCAAAAAATTTGGTATATGAATTATAAACGTAATTTCGTCTGTAATTTTAAATATTAATTAGCGAATTTTTTTCTAATGTTCTATACATCTCTGAATGAGTTTTAAATTAAAAAACTAATAATAGCATATTTCGATTTAATGAGTTCATAGATATTTTTGCACGAAATTGTATAGAATTGTGCTGAAAAATATTACAGAGCATTGAATTAAATAATTAATAGGATTTTTTAAAGCAAAATCGAAGATTTCTTGGACATTTTTCCAACATCTGTTCGAAAACATGCAAATGTTGTAGAATTTTTGTTTGTGTTTAATGTCATCAAATTATGCCGCGTCTCTGTATGTAAAAAAAAAGGCACAAGAGTGTCCCTTTCACCTGCCCCTCGCTCCTCACCACCATTCCTTTTACATCTATTCTGGTTTCCGGTTAGATTAGATTTTGCAGAGCAATTAATAAAAGTCGAGGTCAAACCTACAACAAAATAGTCTCTTTGTTAGAAAAGCGGAACTCCTGGATAACTTTGTGTGGAATTATCTCGATGTACATCACAAAGCTTTAAATAAGGATACAATGCGACAACCAAAGAAAAAAAT
>BGPR01000057.1:1292338-1373662 GCA_013235015.1 Araneus ventricosus
TCTATTTATAATTATAATTATTTTGGGAATAAAGTTGAAAAATTGGCTTTACTGTATCCACTTTTTGATGTTCATTAAACAGTTCTGTATGACTGCTTTCCTTTCATAGCAACTGCAGTTTACATTGAAATAAAGGTTTTTGTTTCAAGTGGCAATTTCTGTCAGAATAAAATATACTCAAGGAAAAATGATTTCCAGATAAAAACCATATTCAGTTTTCCAGATACTCGATTACAAAAAAAAATCAACTTTTCTAGAAATTTTGAATTCTTTTGTTATCAACGTATTATGTTGATATATAACTGTTTTAAGTGCATTTAAAAAAAGGAAATGATAATTTTTTTCATTTCCTTAAAACCTTTGTCAGAAGTTGAATAACAGCATGACTGCGAAGTTTATTTGAGGATGTTCCACGCATGAAGAAAAAAAAATCAAGGTTTTCTAACGTAGGATGAAAGTAAATTGCCCACAAGAAACACAGAATAATGCTACAAAAAAAGGATATTTCAGACATGTCATGGTAAAGAATATTATTTTTTAAAAAAATAGCGCTCTGTATTTTAAGAGAAATTAAATTGTCGCAAAATTATGTTACAAAAATGAATTTTTCTTACATGCCATTTCAAAGAATATTACGTGAACGATCAATATTTGCCAAGACGCAGCTGTGCAGAGATTAACTAGTACACTTAACTCACTAGCTTCCATTTTGTGGCAATTATGTTTTTTATCACCAAGAAACGATAGGTCATCAGTGAAAATAATGAAAATTGGATGAATGAAAAAAGTGAAACGATTTAGTGAAGACTGAATCAATGAAAAGGGGAAGGTGTCTTTTTTCGTTCCGATGTTCAGCCATTAGTTCTTAGATTTTATAGATTTAACATAGAACAAGAATCATTTATAAAGTAATTTGGATTTGCCGATCTATTATTTCTCCAAATAAAGTAAAATGCAATTGCTGACGTCTTCCGAAAAAATGTGGCTCATGTCCATCTTACTTGCAAAGAAAACCAAAAACTTTCGAAGAAGAATAAAAATTTAAAATCAGATTTAAATTAGCCATTCTGGTTTTGAAATGTTTTGTAGAAGTTCATCAATTTTTTTTCGAAATTTTCTTTTTATGAAATGAAAACACTCGTATCCAAAATTTAAACATAATCTATAATGGAAAATAAGATGCAAAACATTCACTTTTGTTAATGTACTAAAAAGAAAAGACTAATTTTTTAAATCAAAGTATAAGGTCAAAACAGAATCGTAAAAGCGTGCTGCTGATAGAAATACTCTTCGTAAATCGGAATTTTAACCACATTTATAATATATGTTCTTTATTTTTAATTAATTTCGGAATTTTATTTCTTTTGTTGGCTTAATTACCTTAAACTTTTACTTCCGGCAATGGTTTCCTTCAGGCTTTTACGATTTTGTTTTGATCAACATATTTTTGATTGAAAAGACCAATTATTTTATATTTTTTTTATTTTTAACACATTTTATAATTTAATATTATAAATATTATGGAATCGTACAATTAATATTTTTCAAAGGTCTGTCGATATAAGTATGCGTGTGTGTGTGAACGTAATTATTCAAAAAATTCAACAAGCTAGATGCGTGAAATTTAACATATGGCGTTAAGACTAAAATTGTACATCAGTATCGTATTGTGGATCTAGTCGATCAACGAGAAGAGGTACTTTTCCAAAATGCGTGCCCAATTGTATTCGATATATGGCAAAACTAAGCCAAAAACGAGTCATTCTTGATTCTTGAATTGTATCTCTGAGGGATACGAGGTTTAGGAATTTTTAGCAACAAAACCAAAGAATTGTTATCCCCTAATTCAATATATATATATACATATATATATTCCAAAATTCGTTTCAATCTGCTTAAAAATTAAGTAAAATTGCCATCAGTAGATGGATTAGAAAAATCGCCGATCAAATTCGGTCAAGGAAAAAAAAAATGGCGTCTTCCTGGAAAGGCGGGAAACGCGTCATATTGGAGAAGTATGCTATAAAGTCGATGGAAGAACACGCTGGTTAAAATTAGCGCAGTTGCTTAGTTGAGACATCTAATTAATCATCGTTAATAATTAAATGCTTTCACGATATTTTTTATCTTGACCCTCTTAAAACGATGTACTATTTCTTTCAATAGAACTTTTTAATTCTTAATCCTGATTTTTAAGTTCTAATTTTAAATATTGCACTATTCTTTTTAACAGAACATGAGACTTGAGTATCGCTTAGCATTTCGAGATTCGCCTGGTCCGTCGCAATGAAGCTCTTCATCACCTGTGGACTTTTCATCTTGTATGCCTCATCGAGTGCGGGCCAGCGTTATGCTGAGAGGAATCCGTTGCCCGTGGATACCATACCCATCGACGAGAACTACTATGACGAGGACTATCTGGAAGGCTACGATTTCTACGAGAATAAGGACATTTACAGGTGGAACGTGGATAAGTTCCCGCACCCCCAAGAAATGTATAAATTCTGCAATAGGCTGAAGCCTTCTTACGTATGTGATCCCGATCAGGTGTTAGAAAAAGAAGAAGGTATGCATTATATATTACTATTTGAATAAGTATTAGTGAGATAAAAAATTTCATTATATTTGTAAAAATAAAATAAGGAAATTTACTTAACATTGTGCAATATATTATCTGTCAATCAAAAATAATTTAATGGATATTGTATGACACTGAAAATAAACCACTGAAATGTCACTCAAATAATCACCCCCTGGGGGGGGGGTGCCTTTATAATGTTATAACTTCATCTTTTGTGTATGTATTACCTTAGAGTATTGTTAAATAAATTACCGTTGTCTAATACTAATTAGCCGCTTTACAAGTAACAATATTTCATCTCATCAAAGCGTATTTTATTTTTATCTCCTTCAGCTGACAAGCTCGATACGTTCATCAAGCAGTTGTACAGAGAAACGCCATGCATTTGCGATGATTGCAGCAATGAAACGGGAGGAATCATTGTTGGGATCGCTTTGTTGAAATACATGTTTCAACCTTACAAGTAAGCTGTCAAAAGTTATCTTCGAACTTTAGACCATATATTTGCCTTATGCTTTATGAAATTCTATGGTCTTGTATGAATGAAACAGTAAAATAATGCTGCTAATGAACACGTAAAATATGTATTTTATCTGCTTAATTAACAGCAACTTTTGGAGAAATTTAAAATGGATTCAAGATTGAATTGTTCATTACAGTTGAAAATAATTTTTTTTCTAATTTAAATTAATAAATTTGCAAAATACTTTTTAATCCATTGTGAAATTGCCGAGTAAGAACCATATCAAATAGCGTAACAATCTTAAAATATTTCACCATTTTGTTTCTTAATCATTTATTTATAAAAATGAACAACAGTATGTGACTTCGTTTAACTAAGGCTAGGCGCATACATGCAATTCCTTCGGCAACTAAACAGTTTCGTCGGGTTGCCTGCACCGCCCGATTTCACCGAGACTAAACTGCTTAGTTGCAAAAGGTGCGCATACATGCGATTTTTAAATTTTTCGACTCTTTATTTTTGGGACATGGATTAAAATTTTTTTTTCTCTCATCCTTTGAATTCCAAAATGATTTTTTTTTATAGTGATACAATTTAGTTTTCCTCAAAATTCCTCAAATTCATTTTCAGCTAACATATTCTCAAGAAGCTATCATTTCAAACAGTAGATTGAGCGGTGAACTTTCATTTTCAATGATCACTTAATTTATCAAATGCTTTGATGATCATTACTAGTAATAGACGAGTTCTATCCATAAGCCTATAATTCGAAATTATTTTGGTTAATTTGAGGTCAAAACTGAAAACTGTGCTCATTTCTGAATTGTTTTCGTTAGTTAAATTCGTATCTTATGAGTACCAACGAATAATTTTTAAGGCCCATAATTAACTCAAGGACTCCCTCTTGGCTGCTGTTCTATGTATTTAATTTAAAAAATCAATAAAAGTATTATTGTTTACTTTAAAGTTTTATTGTACAGTTTTACATATATTTTTTTATCAAAATTATTTACTTATTTGTTGGAATTAATAAAAATTTTAAAATTAAAACTAATATTACTTTATGGATCAAAGTTGTTTACTGTTTATTAATTAATTATGTAGTATTCATAAAACTGTTAAATATTATAAATAAATCTTTATTGCTATTTTTAGAATAAAAACTGTCGTTGTCCCTTGTGTTTGTCTTTAGACCCAATTTTTCTTAATTCGAACTTTTGGACACATCTAATTTTCATTGTGGATCCGTCAGTTTCAAATTAACCAAATTCGAATTTGTTAACAATATTCAATTTAAAAATAGTTCGCGGAACAATTTATCAAAGTACAAGAGTTTTTTCAGAGTAAAGTAGCCGAGCAGTGACAGTATATTCGTGGGGATGCGTAACAATTGATTAAGCCGTGTTTAGCATTTAAATGTCAATATGATGATAGCGTCTTTCTTTAACTTTTTTGTTGGCAAATTCTGATTGGTTTAAACAATTGAGAAATTCTAGAATATATAAATGATTGTAAGTTCCATCGTCGGGCTGTACGGTATCACAGCTGTAATAAACTTTCAAATATCTTTCTACAATGTTTTGCATAATGTGTTGGTTGATTTTTGGGCTATCTTCATTTTTCGGTATAATATGGCTGTCTTATTAAAGTCGTTGACATTTTTGGCCTAATTTTAATTTTACTTTTAACTGAAATTTTAAACAAAATATATGTTTTAACGCAAACTGAAAACCTTGTTGGTTCTCTGTACGCTTTGTATTAGTTGAGACATATATAAATGACAATGGGATTTTGTACATGGTGTCAACAGTGTTTTTCACATCACAATCTGTTTGTAAACCTTGCACTACAATAAGCCATTGACAACTTGTCTTACACTCGCTTTCTTTCAATATCTATTTTTCAACCGTTCCAGTTGTGAAAATGCGCGAATTCTGTGCCGCCATTTCTTCATTATAAGCGCTAGTTACTTGTGGTTGTACTTGTTCGATTCTCCTGAGACGAAATGCTCTTTCAGTTTCTCAGAGTTGGAAGTCGTTGTTGTCTTCGTCTACGCATCTGGTTTGTTGTCAGTCTTTTGGGGCGAAGTCACCCATTCACTCCTTTAAGATTCCTTTTGCTCGGCATGAGATATTAAGCTACAGAAATAATACACATTGTCACGAATACGGTAAACAAAATTCTAAATAAAAATATGTTCTTCCACGTGATCTGCTTTAAAGGGCCGGTTTATTAAATAGGAAAATTAGGCGACTGCCTTGAAGCTCTTCAGCTTTGGTGGACTCCGAGGCCTCGATATCTTCTGCTGTACTTTCAAAGCAATTATAAATGCTGTGATTTCATTTAATTTACAAAGGCTGTGTACTCAAACTTATGCAAATTAAAATCAATTATTGTTTAAATTTGGAACATTATTTTTACATATTCCTAATTAATTACTTTTTGCAAATTTTATATTATGTTGTTTATAATGCTAAAAAAAATGTTTTTTTTTTATATTTTAAAAAATGTGCGATCCTATAATTAAATACTATTTATAATGTGTTAAAAACGTTTCGCTTTTTTTTTTTTCAATTTTGTATAAAATTACTTTTACATTTGAATTTTACATTTCTTTATACGCTGTATACAGAAACCAACTCTTTTGAAAGTGATCTGAAGTTAAATGCTTTGCTATTTCAATTTGTTAACGTTTGCTACTTAAAATTGCTTATATAGAAATTAAATTAAAATAAATGGAGAATTATCTTGTTTTGGAAGTTAGAGTGAGGAAAACGAGAGCCCCTAGAGGACTTAATTCGGCCCTGACGTTTTATAACATCCATAGAACATTCAAGAAATATCCAAATAAATAAATACAAATTTCGGGAAATTTAGAGAAATCACACAAAGACATTATAAAAACAAAATTATCTAGTGAATAAACAATGAATACAAAAAACATTGAATGCGACACGATTCTAAATAGCACGAACTCATTCCAAAAAGCGCATATCACTATAATTAAGATATTTTATCTATTATTGAAGTATATTGAGTAAATAAATGTTTCATTTGTGATTATAGCACAGGTCACATGAGTTAGATTAACTTGGCCGAAATGACAACTTTTCTAGTAACTAAAAATTTTCTTTTCATTCAAATTTTGAAACAAAAAATTGTGTTTAACGTATAATGACTGTGTTTTCATTGAAATCTTTAAAAAACTCCTATTCAATGGTACCTCATTCATCACTTAGTTGTTAAAAATTACTTGAGAAAAAGGGATGTTAACAAAGAGAGAGATTTATATAAAGGATAAAATTAAAATTATTGATTTCAAAGTATCTGAAATAACAAAAAAGAAAACACCAATTCAGCTAATTAAATTTATGTAATAAAACACACGCATTATTAATAAAAATGGAGTAACAGTTATTAAAAGTACGCAAAATTATTATTTATTTTAAAAGTAACAACTGGCAAGTAATAATAATAGTAAATAATTAAATGTAGCGCAGGCCTCCTTTCTATACACTCAATCAATAATTCCATATCATTCGTAATAACCTCAGCCATTTTTAGGGCTAAATTATTTTAAGAATAGCGTAGGTTTCTTTAAAACGCCCTCAACCAAAGCTTCGTATAGTTTACATGACAATTTCAGAGCCCGTCTTGACCTTCACCCTTTGAATGAACAGCGCAGAGCAACTATTTAGTTGCTGCGCTCTCCAGTAGAAACCCATGTACTTCACGAGAGTTATGCGATTTTTTAGTCAAAAGGCGATCGCTGTGGTTTTTCGACTGTTTAGTTGCCGAACTATAAAGTTGCATGTATGCGCGCTTTTCTAATGTATTATTTAACTAGACGTCTTTTGCAACTGCTATGTCCTTACTGCTTTTAACTTAAACCCATAGACATTCGTCATGCAACTAAACAGTTGCCCGATTAATAATTGCATGTATGCACCTAGCCTAATAAAGCAGTTGTTGATTTATCAGCTGTTCCTCATTTCAAAATGTTCGCTTGTAATACACAATTATAATCTCCAAAATGTTTAGCGGTGAGTAACATTAGCAATATTTTTCATTGCTGTTCAGCTAATTAAATTAATGTTTATGATCTTTGTAGGCCGAATTTCTCTTAAATTTCAATTACCGTGTTTCATTTATCTGCAAAACTAGTCAATATCGTGCAGAAGATGTATTATTTAACTAGCCGTCTTTGGCGATTGCTTTGTCCATACGTACTTTACTTTACTTTACACTACGACACACCCCTGACTCCAGAGATGAAATTCTCCGGTTTGCAGTTTGCATGGGTGTGCGTAGTAGATTTTTTTTCCCCCCCCCCAAAAAAAAAATTAAATGGAGCGCACATCGATGTACAGAAGAAATCAACAAGTACTAAGTTTTACAATGAAGAAATTTGCAGTAGCAACCTCCCGACAAATTTTGAGACTGTTATATAATATTGATTATCAAATGTTACACATATTTCAGAGCAATGATAGGCTTGTTGTAGGAGTAATCTTAACTATTATTTAAGAGAAAAAGAAAATATGCTAAAGATTTATTGATTTTGCTTAATAAATAAAACGATTAATAAAATGTGCATACGTACTGCTGCTTATGTCTCACTTCAGTAGCATCCTTTATGGTCACACCCCTTTAAATTGAGCAAAATTTAAGATTTATATGAACCCCCGATCGTCTTAATTTTTGTTAGTATTTGAGTCTGGAACTAATATAATTTCTAAAGCCTGATACTGTTCGAATTAGAAATATTTTAACTTCATTGTATCATACGCAATTAGATCAATTTCATTAATAATACTAATATGTCTTATGGATGTGATTTTGCTTAATAACATATTTTGTCAATTGTATTATGATAAGCACAGTTGAATATTATACATTTTCAGAAAAAATGTACCAAAATGAAATCAAACCGAAATATGCACCAAAAATTCTTTAGAATTTTCTATAGAGCCGTTTGTTGTAACAATTACTCTTAATTACAATGCTAATTTTTATGTAGTTAATGCCAACATAACTATAATCATTAAATTGTTATTAATAAATAATTTTATCTGTAAATCCTTATTTCTTTCAATATCATCTAATTGTTTGATATACTTATTTATTGTTCCTAATAACGAAATACTTTAGTCAGAAAATTATAGAATACGACGATGAGTTGCCTAACTTTTCATGATGTGTGTACTGTTTCTGCCAAAAAGAACCTAGCTTTTTTGTTTACAGAATTTTTTATTATTTTCTGGGCCCTATTAATTTCTTCTGATCACAAAAGCTAGATCGAGGAAAAACGGAAAAAAAGATGGTTTTAGTTAGAAAATTTTTAGTCAACAAATTATGGAATAATGCAACCAGTTTCGTAACTTTTCATGATGTGTGTACTGTTTATGTCAAAACAAACTCCGTTTTTTGCTTTCAGATTTTTCTACTCTCTTCTAGGGCCCTATTAATTTCTTCTGATTGCGAAAGCTAGATCGGGGAAAAACGAGAGAAGTTTTTAAGATGGCTTTAGTTAACCTTGAGATTTCTGGTCCGGCATGTATTTATCAAACTGACGTTTCATGTTTTTTCAAACGCGGAAAAATTCTACCGGCAATCTGATAAATTTCCTTTCCTAAGTGATGTTCTAGAATAGCGTCAATCGAATATGAAATTACCTCAACAGATTTTGTGGTTAGTGAAAAACCGAAGGTTTAGCAAATTAAGTCTAGTTTAGAAAAAAAATATGAAATTTAAAAAGAGCTAATTCAGCAAGAGAATTTCATCCCTCGTAGCATTTTATTGATTACTTAATTAACTATGCCATTTAAACTTAAAGTTAACCTATTATTAAAGTTTTCTTAAACGAGTGAATGTCTTTTTTTAAGTGCTAGATTTCATGTGTTTTACTTTATGATTTTCTCACACAAGTTGCAACATATCTCAGTGGAATACACAGTGTTTTTTTATTTTCTTTTATAGATATAAAATCCTATAACTTGAAACCTATAATGTGTATTTTTAATTTTTCGATATGTTTTTAAAATGTTAAACTTAAGTTTGAGTTATTTTATTTTAATAACTAAAGGAGGAACGTCCCCCTTGTCCGCATAAGATCCCCCTCCCAGGAAATTTAACGGCAGTTGAACTCGGTGGCTCCGTCGCCTTGCTTCTCCCTGCTAAAAACGTCAATGTAATAAAGATAAGATAAATGAAGTTTGAAACTTCATTTTCGGTGCTATCTATAGATGTATCGGGCAGCCATCTGTCGATGGTAAATGCAAATCTTTTTTATAACCAGCAAATTTTTATTTGATAATTTTGAAATGCCATAAAATTTTCAAATTCGAACAACGTCATATTAAAGATAGACATGTTCTGAGAAGAACATTAGTCAATTCATACGTATTTGGTTCTGAAATGAGTCTGGTATAAAGAGGATCTTAATGATGACTTATCTCTGGACATCACTCGACTTATCTTTTTATACAGAGAGAAAGAGAGAGCAGATTAATTTAATAGTACTCAATCGGCATTATTAAACTTTTACTTGCTGTTCGAATTTGATAAATAATAGAAGTACCAATACTAACCATGATATGATTGATGCCTATTGATTTGATTATCGACATTACATCATTGATGAGTTAAGAAAATACCTTCCCATTTTATCCTTTCTTTTTAAGGTTTTCCAAATATTTTTTTATTATTATTTAATTTTATTTCATAAACTTTTTAGAAGATAATTTTTTTTGTATTTATTGTAATAGTAATAATTCTTGCAGTATATATTCTTTTCAATCACTACTTTATGTGTGGCTCTTTGTTTCTCATTCTTTGATTATAAAGAAAGAAATTGAAAATTCTGGCAAGAAAACAACATCCCATTATGCTTATTGGAGAAGTATTTAAGTAATAAGATCAGTCAAAATAATTTATACTTCGAAGATGTTATCGAAGAAACAAACGCTGAATACTTGATAAAAAGTCACAATATAGATCGGTAACCGAAACAAAGGATCAAATTATCCAATAATCCGTATAAAAAAAAAGAAAAGTCGTCAGAAAAACAGAAAAGCTCTAAAAAAGGGAGTTTTTTTATTCGCAAGTATGTTTATCTATTAAGAAACAAAACTTCCTCATGTGAAAAAATAACTCGAAGAAACGATCGATTTCTATGCATTGTTTTATCCTATGCTGAATTTTGCCCATTTAATCATCTTGCCGGATCAATACAACCATCAATCAAAGTACAAAACTGTGTTGTTTTTAGTTCTCCATGTACGAGTGCTATTATTGGAAAATAATTAATCATTATTAAAATGTTTGTCAGTTATGCCATCGACATCTTTTCTAAATATCCATTTACTCTTAGATTCCAACTTAAGCACGCCTGTCTGTGATTAATGCTTTATGGTAGTTACTTAGATTGTGAAAGGGAAGCAAATATATGGTTTTATTTGTTTGATAGTTGAAAACGCGAATCATCCATTGAAACTTTAAACCTTAATGTTGTTTCTGAGTTATTTCCTTCGCTCTGATGGTGAAACATAGATTTGAAATTGCTATTAGAAACGAATATAAACAATGGAACTGTCACATTCTGATGCCTTATCGTCCAGATATCATCACTCTTAAATATATTGAGTAATGTACCACCATCTACATTACTATGCTTGGGGCGGCGTTCTGTCTAGAAAGCATCGTCCCATGTCCATCCAACCGGTTCAGTTGCTGTCATAGCATCAGGAACGGGGACATGGGGCGGCGTTCTGTCTATAAAACAGACTCATAAGTCATAGTGTACAGTTGCATGTATGTGACGATTTCAGAAGGCAATAAAAAAATTAATTCCCTCATCTCTCTCCATCTGGCTTAAATCGCCCAGTTTAAAATAATACGATACTTTAATATTTCAGCATTAGATATTTATTATGTACATTAAATTTTTTACAATTTTTTAAACATAAAGATTCACATAAGCTAAATTGCCTCAAAAAAAATTCCTTTAAAAATGCAATAGCAAACAATACATCAGCGCATGCATACTGGCTCGCCGCCCTTCACGAAAGCTGTCCGAGTCAATAATCTTAAGTTCTGTCGATACTTTCCCGACCCAGGCTAAGTAGCACATCGAACTTCCGGGTTTGGCTCCGCTTCTCATAATATCGAATCTTATAAAAGTCAATGTTTGTGTGTATGTGTATGTGTGAGATGTCCAGACGAATCTATCGCACTTACAGCCATGAAATTTGGCACACAGGTAGTCGTAATGGTGACTCAATGCACCTCGAAGCCAGAATTTTAAAATTTAATCTACAAAATTTTTTATTTAATGTTTGGTGTTGTTTTGGATCCTTTTTGACACGTTTACGGCTGTAGTATTTTTTCTGGTGATCGTTGAAAACAATCAATGCACCATCGGATAGAGCAAACAATTTTCGTTCTAATGAAGTTTGTTTTTAATTTCTAACGCAATTTACTGAATTTTGAGAAATTTTTAAATAATAGTCACTTTTATGGTAATTTTTGATAAGAATTTTTTCAAATTCTCGCATCTGACGTTCTAACAACTCTATAATTTTCATTTTTTTTTCAGCTTATTACTTGAACGTTTCTGTCGGATTTAAAACAAGAACCGTTAAAATACCTTTCTCCGTTTTTAAAAAAATTAATTGTTCCTTGATCAGTTCAAATAGTTTTTTTTGCAAGCCAGCTTTCTCATAGAGACATTCTCCGGAACGAGTTAACTTTCCCATCATGCATTGTTACAATCTCATTGGCTGGTGCGTGACCTTCGTCGTAGCAAGTGACGTCATATACTATTCTCGGAGAAGATACATTAACTGAATGAATTCGATAATTATTTTCGGCTGTGTCTTAAAATGTTTCTTTGTCTCGCATATTTCGCATGCTGGTTTGTCGCATTTAATAATATTGTTTTGGATTAACGTACTCGGTACTGTTTTCCTAAATTCAAATAATGCATATCTTTTGTTTTTATTTTGTTTTCAAAACTTTTTCATGTCATTTGTGGGCGTTTTTTTTTTTTTTTCATTTTGTTGAAGTCAAGATAGCACGCGCAATGCCGTGCGCGTATTGCTAGTTACTAATATAATATCCCAGATCTGTCTCTCACTGATCCGGTAACGCTCTGACGTCACCAATAATAAAATTCGCGCCATAGCACTGCGAGTCGTTAAACAGCATTATTTCATTGTTATAGCACCTAAATTTCAGTAATTTTAAATTTAAAAATTAATTGTCGTTCTAATTTCAAATTTAATAGCTGAAAAATAGTGAAATAAAATTTGCTATCGATTGATATAACATTTTTCTCGCTATGATCAATAGTTCCCGAGAAATTTTAAATTATATTAATCACATATTTCAAATTAATTTCCGATTTTTAATAGAAAGCAGTAAATCACGTCAGTGGTATATCAAGCGGATGATATAGTTTGGACGCCACGATGCATCTGATTACTTATTGCAATCGTGATGATATAATTTGATAATATTTTTGGCAACGTTAAAATTTATATAAAGACATCTGAAGTACAAAAAAAATTGTTAAACAACGAAAAATACTTCTCTCGGAATGTTGTTTACCAAGAGGAGTTTTGAATAAAGAAATATGTAAACAATATGTAAATAAAAAAAAATATTTCCTTTCATAAAACATATGTTTATTTTATTTGTTTTCAATCCATATTAAAAATTTCTCTCGCATATATATCTATTTAAACACGTCAAATTTGACGGGAAATCTTTCGAATGAAGAGGCAATTTGCACCCGTCATACCATTACGGGTGATTTTCTAGTACTTTAATAACAAAAAATTAAGCTGTTTATATTTCGTTTTATAATAATTATTAATTAGTTGATTTTTTTTATTAATTCGAATAATTAAATTAACTGATTTAAAATAAATAATTGTACCTCAATTTAGAAGAAGAATGTGAATTTTGTTTCCTGCCTCTTTCATTTTGGATCCTTCTATGAAAATAATGATACTAATTCCGAGATACTGAAATGGGCCGCGATGACCCATTACATAGCCCTCGTGTTGCTAAAAAACCGGGATGTTAATATAACTAAACTAAGCCTTTGCTGATTAATAATTATGGCGTTATGGTGCTGTCAGTTTTATATTGTAATGACACAACAGTTTTGAGTCCGCAACATCAACAGAAGTTGATGTTGCGGAAATATGTAAATATTATTTCGTGTTTGTGTATACGTTACTCTGCTATTTCACTGTACAATTGAGCTGACACAAAAATATGAAAAGACACAATAGCATTTTTACTAAAACTGAACTACCCCTTTCCAAAACGTCTCTACGAAATAGCACTTTACCCGAATAATTCGCGTGATTTATTTGAGTATAATGCCAAGAGTAAAGCTGCCTCAAAAAAGTGAATTAGTCGTCAAGAATGTTGCTTCTATATTATAGCGCTGTAAAGTTTTCATTTGCTATATTTTGATTACATGCAATGGTGGATTTAAGTACAACAGGAAAAAGTTCAAAGAAACATTTTGTGACTTCGAATCTAATTTGCTTTATTTCTTCGGAAATGAGAGTTATTTCCTTTCAGAAATTCTTCAAGAAAGCAGTAATCTGGTTTCTAACCCTATTCCACCGAAGAACCGCTGTGTAAGCGTGCCTGAGGCACGCTAAATCAGTCGGGGCCAAATTCCCTCCCGTTGGTGTGGTGCAGAAATTTGGAGAGGGGGTGCCAGCTCAGGTATCCTCCTCGTTATCTGACCGTGATTCAAAATTACGAGGTCCGTCCCAAAATAGCCCTCGTGTTGCTGCAAAGCGGGGCGTAAATATAACTAAACTAAACTAAATCTTATTTCCCAAATATTAAGGGCTATGAGAAGCTTTGTTTAGCGTAATGCTAGCTCCTTACAGAAAATTTCCCAAATATTATTTTGAATCCATTTCGAATAGTTCTCAGCCCTTGAAAAAGTGGACTAGAATGGATTCCTTGTTTTGTTTTTTGCATTTAGTTATTTTCGATTCACTCTGGGATTATTTTTATTACCTTCTTTATTTATTTTTAGCTATCTCTGTATGATCTGGATTTCCAAACTAAATCTTATCAGGTTAGGATCAGGATATGCGTCTGTTAAAATATGAATGCGTTTGCTTCTTCTCAGTCTATGAGCTCAAGATTGTGTTCATCTTGAAAATAATATGGATCCGTTTATTTATAGAACTCTTACTAAAACTGCTTTTCTGTTTATAAAAAATGTGGAGGAACTTACACATTAATTGTTGTAAACACCCTGCAGTATACAGATGTGTTCATTTTATGAGAACTGGAAACTTTGGAAACACACCCTCATCCTGTATATCATTAAAACAATTGATGCGATTAAAATCGAGTTGCCACAGTCTCACACAACCTTATTATTTTTTTCCAGCCAACATCCAGCCAAGACCATTCGTACATTTGCCCAAACACTGCGGGAAAACTGGAACCTGGGAAAATGCGACAATGACATTCTCATAGTTGTAGCTACCACAGACAGGCTGGTATGGATACCATTCGTAACAATATATCTGTTATTTAGCATATTTATTAAAAGTCATTTAAAATGTTTTCCCATGGAATTTTTTTACAGTCGTTCACTGATGTGGGAAAAGAGACGTCGTATTATGTGTCTCTCAATGAAGCACACAGAATTTTCTTGGAAAATAAGGCCAATTTTACAGCTGGACATTTCTACGAGGGACTGAGGGCCATGCTCTCCGATTACTATGCAAAAACGAGAACAATGAAGAAACTACAGAAGAACGAGGAGAAACTGAATTTAGGTCTTATCGCTGGAAGTATCATCGGTGCAGTTGTCGTCTTAGGAATCCTTCTCTTCCTGATATTTTTGTTGTATAGATATCTTAAAAGATCTAAGGATCCGGTAAGTAACTACACTTAATTTTATTATTATTTATTGGAACAAAACTATTCACAAAGTCTCATCTCCCGCAGATTTTATGGTCATTTCAACGAGTTTGACTTAGTTTATTAAGATTCATCTCCAGTTTTTTTTTATTAATCTCCCCATCGAAGCAACATCTCCCTCTTGAAATTCCTGCTGAAGGACATTTGTCCCTGAACTATATGGAGTGTATTAGTCTGTGACTTAAATCATCAGTGAATACATCGGAATTTTGAGAATTGTCACACAGGAAATGTTTCTTAACTTAGGACCCGACATCGATTCTTGATACGACGCTACGCTTTGCACCTTACATTCGACTTCGTTTCGTCGTTTCTCCTCCCTTAAGGTGATGACTCACTGTACAAAATTCCGGCTGTTCCTGGGCCTTGCTCATCTCGAACGTCACGATTAGGCCCGCGCACATGGCGACTCATTGTTGGAGTTCGGTCTAGAACTCGCAAACCCTCGAGATCACTGAGCCGAAACTGTGGCGTCAGGCCTCGGTTTGCCTTGAAATCGAATTCGCTTGATAAGTGCAAAAAAACTAAAGTCACTTAGAAAATGATATACCTAATTTAATCATTGTATATGTAATCAAAATGCACACATCCAAAATCTTACTTTAAGAAATATCCTTTTTTACTTTCTCGTGTACGAAGTATACAAAGAGAAAGTATTGTAATCGTCAAAAAATTCGAACTCGAGATTTCGACGAATCTCCACGTTTTAGACCTCCCTGAGTCCGGAAAACACAATTTTGGAATTATGTCTGTCTGTCTGTGAATACGATAACTCGAAAACTATTAGAGCTACGGGGATGAAATTTGGTATGTGATCTTTACACACGATTTTCAGGTTTCTATCAAATTCTGGACAAAATCCGTCTACGGGAAGTCCGTCTGTCTGTCTGTCCACGTTCATGTGAGCACTATAACTCAAAAACCTGAATACCTAGATAGATAAAATTTTGTACACAGCTTTATCAACCTGAATGTAGGTCCGTATAAAATTTTGGGCCAAATCCGTCAACGGGTTGACTGTCTGTCGGTCTGTTTAATCGCATACTTGTTAAGCATTCGTTTCAAAACCATCTCCATGCGCATGCGTCCTTGCAGTCTCTGGTACCAAGCGGGAGGATTACGTCCTTGAGACGGAGTTTGTGATAGATATGTATTAGCTCCTGTTTTGTTTTCGCTCGCTCGTATAATAGCGGATCTTGCTGGAGTGTGATGGAAAATAAATATCGCTAAGTTTTAATACACAGGCATCTTTTTTAATATGATTCTTCACTTAAATATTTTACAATCACTATAATCTGCAATGAAAAACCTTCTGATATTCGTTGCATTCTGGATTTACAGTAGGTTCGATTTTTTTTATCCACGCAAGGGGAGGGGAAATGACAAATTTTTGAGCAGTATACGAGAAAGTTTAGGGGAGGCCACTCCCACTGGTTTTTTCTTTTTTCGAAAGCACGGTGTACGGATGTGGAATTATTGCGAATTCTTGCTGAATATACTAACAGTATTTTGGAAATATATTTAAAATATCTTTTAAACATAGAAAAACGACGTCGGAAGTGTTTTCTTTGGTATTTACCTTCATCTTATGCCGTGTTTTGTGAGTTTTGATCTAACGATACCTTAAAACTATGCAAGTAAAGAATTCTATAAGAAGAATTAAAGTAACCTTTTCGGAGTTGTTGAAACAATGAAACAAAACTGGGGAGTTTTTTACTACTTTCTTTCATCTAAACATGCAGAGCCAATTTAATATCGCCTTTTATCGCAATAAATAAATTAAGAAATTAATGTTACGTAATATTCATTATTTTCAGAAAGTATTTTCTGCTTGAAAAAATTTGTACACAAGCCGAACATGTTACTAACTATAGTGTTATTGTGATATATAATTTTCCTAACACTAAACACAATATAATCAAATCCATGTGTTTTTGGTTATGTTAATCTAGCAAGTTGTCACAATATTTCTTTACATTAACTGTCCTAAATTATGTCTTATAAAATGAGTATTGTAGTCCTAACAATACCTGTTAATCTTAAATTTATCTACACAGCAGCAAAAAACGTCGTAGTGTCTCGCAGTTGGTTTTAGTTATTTAACGTTCTGTTATTGAGGGTTATTTTGGGATGAACCTCATAATTTTGACCCGCGGTCAGATACTGAGGACGAGACCTGGGCTAACACTCCTTTTTCAAGCTTCCGCGCCACATCAGCGGGAAGGCGTTTGACCCATTACGCGTCATGGTTGCCCAAACGGGCCCACATACACGGCGGATCATGGGTAGAATCGGGTTTCGAGCCCGGAGCTCTCCAGTCCTGAAGCTGAGACTTTACCACTAGGTCACCGCGGCCCTCCCTGTTGATCATTTTGATTTAGTAATGGATTTCTTTTCGGTTTCTTTCTCTTTTTTTTCTTCTCATGTTAAAATCATAATTGATTTTAAGAGAATTTCATCTAAAATTCTTCTGAAGTATTTACTCTTTCTCTTCGACAGATATTTTTAATACCTATCCTTACGCTTTTCAATATTTAATACAAAATCATTTACTCTTTTGTTAAATTATTTTTAAGGTACATTCATTGCTATTTGAAAGAGCGCGTCCCTTTCTGCGATAACATAGCCTCTCGGTTAAGTACAATAACATCATGGTCTTAACCTTCAAACTGAAGTTATTTAGAAAAGTGACTGAACGATTGCAACACAGTATTAGAGTGATGTCCTCAAGTGACATCGCAACAACTTTCATAATCGCATACTCATCTGCGATATCTCCACTTTTAGAGCTCGTCAACTATGACATCAACTTCTCACATATGGCACTATCAATAATCACTATGACTATTATTTCTGTATGTGTAAAGGAAACGACCTGTAAACAACAACTATCTAAACGGCCTTCCAAATAAGTAGAAGTATTCCTCACGGATCGTATGAATTTCGAAATATTTGATAGGATCTTGTGTATCTGTGCAACTCACATATTTCTTTTGTGATAAATAGTTATCTTAAAAATAAAACCTTTAATTCAAAAAATATTTAATTTTTTGAAAATTATTATTTTATTCGCATGAATTTATTTCATCTGTTTAATTTTTTATTTCAATATTGAAATTTACATAGTTTACGAAAATTATTTTTTCATAATCGCTTTGTGTCTTTTTTAAACAAAATCATAATTGCCTTATCTAATAGTATATAAATGCATTGAAATAATTAATTATCAGTATTAACGCTGTACGTAATAAATCATACAAATTCTAACAATACTTAAAAATAATCGTTCTGGCATTGATAAATATTTAAGTACGGGTTTTCTGATGAAGTTTTTAATATTTTGAGAGAAGAAAAAAATAGTTTCTCCATTACAGTAGAGTCTCAGTTATCCGACCTAAACAGATATTGCTGATGTCGGATAACTGAAAATGCCGTATGATAGGGAAAGAAAAAGAGCGAATTCTTTATATACGAGACACTTTGCCCAATATATTAACAACTTTAATGTTACACTGTATTTCAAGATTAAAAATAAAGAATAGCTATATAAACAGTAATCTATTAGTGTGGGCCTATATCAATTTAAAAAGAACAGATTAAAATCAATCAAAAAGACAAAATATATATATTTTTAAGTTTGTGGTGGGAAGTTTCTTCTCTGCATATCGATGTTTTCTGACTCTGTACACACCATGTTATCAAAATCACCACTTCCACCAGTAACCTACTGGCACGGCATATAAATATGAGAAAGGTCATGGGTTCAGTCTTCTGTGCTTTTAGCCAGCATTATTCAAATACTGGTAGATCTATGTGTGTTTTTGCAGCGGATTACATGCTGCCAGAATAGTTTTTTCTGGGTTACCTCCAAACGAAACACAAATGTGGGCCCGTTTTCTCTGAAAATTCCTCCAAGAAGGCAACTTACCCCTATATAAAGGAATTAGTCAGGCTTCTGTCACAGGTGTTCGTAAGTGCTCCAAGGTGCTTTGACAAATAGAAGATGGCACACTTTTTCTTCATCATGACTCTTTGGCACATGTGCTTAGCTAGATATGCTAGACAAAGTGGGCTTAGGACCGCCACCATTTCTGTAATTGAACTTCCTCTAGCTGTTCAATGTATTTCAAGGCTGCTTTAATAACGTTTAGTCTGTCCTTTCGTTTCAATTTAAGATCACTGACCACAGTCGGCTATTTTTCATGTTCGTCCATTGAAGTCAATCTTTTTCTTTTAATCGCCATAATAAAACAGTCGCATGGGCAAACGTAAATGAATCCGTAACTGATTAAAACACAAAAGTAAATGCGGAAGTGATAGTTTGAAGACATTAAGTTTAACAGCGATATAATCGGTTAGGAATCTCCAGGAACTTTAACTATTACATCTGCTGGGGGTGTCACTTGTCCACCTAACTTTAAAGATAGCGCAGCGAACATACCACCTACCAATCGGCCGACGGGAAAACCACTGAGTCAATTTTTCTATTTGTGATTTTTAGTTCATTCAGAACCATTGTCGATTAAAACGGAAAGTAGAATATCTGTTAGGAGTCGAAGATTGTGGCTAAAGAGGCCGTGCGCTTCGCCCCCCATCACTCTCGGTTGAACACTGATACCGAGACTCTACTGTTCTGTTCCTTTCGTTTCTAATCAGTTTGGAATCTTCAGGATCAGTAACTGGTATGGCTTGGTCACGTGCCCACCTAACTTTTAAGATAACGTAGCAAACACACCACCTAACGATCGACCCACATATCGGTATTGAAAACCACAGAGTGCATTTTTCTATTTGTGATTTTCAGTTTATTCAGAACCGTTGTTGATTAAAACGTAATGTCGGATACCAAGACTTTATATCAAGTCCCTTTGCGTTATGTAATCGGAATACGTTTTTCACTTTCAAAGCGCATGTTTTGAAAATATGAAGGACGTTTCAATATGTCACACGTGAGCAAAATCTTACTCTAAAAATTCTTCCCTCCAATAGTAAATGACATTCTAGTTTTTAATTAGTTAAATTCATGGTACATTAAAAGTGTGAACGTGTTCCAAGATTTTATCACTGAAATTAATGAAAGCCCCATAAAAGTAATGATTTAAAAGCAGATCCTTCTACTATTTCTTTCACGCTTTCGAATCAAACCGATCTATAAATAGACGCATAAAAACTATTTCTACTGTTGCCGGTAATGGGAAGTTGTCAGAGAAGTTCTTAATAAGGAAAATTTAGCTGTCTACTAAGAATCAAGCATAAAATAAACAGCAGGGCTGTCATTCTTGTTTCCTGAAAGCGTTAGATGAATTTTAATCACAAAGGACAGGAACAAATGTTCGGCACTTCACGGACGGAGAAAAGCCATTTTTTCGCTAATGAAAGAAATGTTTTGTTCGCTAAATTTGGTAATTCAGACTGTTTCAAAAATATTGTATTAGTTATTCAGCACAACCAAAATAATATTGCGGTACGTACGTAGAAATGGACATATCAAGTTCCTTCATTAATAATGAATCTTTAGATCGTATTTATTTAATAGCGTTTGATGGATGCATAACTTTTGTATTGTTACGAAGAGATACAATATCATATTTATCACATTCAATCTACAATAAATTCCCTCACCCATATATATTGTTGAGCATTCTTCGTTTTACACATGCTGATGGTGCGGACTGTTTCCCAGAATTATTTTTTTGGGGGTGATGTCAAAGCGCTCTCTGGCATTGGATTCCTACAAATATGAGAATATTGCTGTTATATCATCTCAAATACATGGCATAAATGAAGATTTTCATTTTCTTAAGTTACTTTTTTCAGTTATCTTCTATAAGATCTCTTTTGAAAAATGTACATTCCAAGCCTAGAGAAATACTCGCATCTAAAGACAGTCGTGTAGCGACGGAGGTTACGATGTGTCGTTTTCCATTTGTAGAGGGCGAAGCGAAGACAAGATATTTCCATTTTTATTTCATCTTTTTAAAGCCATATATATATATATATATATATATATATATATATATATATATATGACTCTCTCTCTCTCTCATATATGAGAATATATATATATATATATATATATATATATATATATATATATATATGAGAAGTTCTTCAAATTTTGGGTGTTTGTAGAGGCATTGCAAGAATTTTTCATAGACGATTAACGGAATCTCTTCTTTATTGAAGTACCACAAAGATGCTTAAATGATTTTATCATGGATCATTTTTACAAGTCCCCGCCATGATCATACTGACGAGCAACACCGGCCGTGTGTCACTTCGCAATTCAAAAAGGGCAGTTAACAATGCGCAGAAAGGTTACATAGTGGAAGAAGGGGATTTTCCCGAAAGACCCGTGACTCGAAGTGGAAGTGAAAGTAAGCTTATTACGATGAAAGTGGAAGTAATTAAAAATTAACTGTCGTAAAGAAGGATTTATTTTAAAGATGAGAAAATAAGGATTTATTTTAAAGATAAAAAATTTCTAAGTCATTACATATATATATATAAACCAAAATATAACTTGTTATATATAAACATACGAAACAAAGTAAACAAGACATCAAAATGCAATTTAAAAAAATTAACATTTATTATTTAAACAAAATTTAAATTATGATCCTATGAACAAAAGTGCAATGAACATTCAAAACAAAATAAATAAATCATATCAAATATGCAATGTAAAAGCAAAAAGTTTATTAATTAAACAAATTTAAATGAAACTCTTCGTGATAATATTTGAAGAAACATAACCTAGCTCCTTTTCGCTTCGGTTTGCTTTTTTAAAAGAACCCTTTCATTAAATAGAGCGATTCAATGTATACAATATTTCGAATCCATTTTTCTTCGCTTTAAAAATACATAGAAATTTTGATTTTGCATTATATACAATGTTAATACAAATTTAGCTAACTTTGAAATCTTTCCTATAAGCTTTCACGACAGATCCAACTGTAGTATGCGTAAAAATTCATCAAAGGATAAATTATTCAGTTTTGAGGCTCAGAAAATTTTTTTGTGTGATAAGCAGCTGTAAACTGAATTAACAACACAAAAACCAATAAAATTAAGATAATGTTGAAATAAATTAGAAAAAAATGACGGGAGGCTGTCTTTTTCAAGAAGCCGCTGATGTTAAAGGCGTAGGACTACTTTACTCGCGTGACTCTTTTGTTTCTCGAAGTTTCTCGGTTTCTCTTTGTTACTCGCGATTCTCTCTTGTTTCTCGAAGATTCTCGGATTCTCTTTGTTACTCGCTATACTCTTTTGTTTCTCGAAGTTAATCGCGATACTCTTGTTTCTCGAAGTTCCTCGTGATTCTCTTTGGTTTCTCGAAGTTACTCTCAATTCTCTTTTGTTTAATCATTCCATCATTCATTCGTTCATTAATCTCTCTCTTTTCAATTCATGCGTATTTTTGCCCAACTTTGCGACTCAGTAGTCGCTGAACTACATTTCCGATTTTCAAATTTCTTTTTGTAACTTCTGCTGTTATCCTTTATCTCTAAAATAAGACATTAGTTATGTTTTTAACATATGTAGTTACCGAGATATAGAGGATCTCCCATACAACGTTTTTCGTGGCGTTTTGGCGTGTGAATCAAATTCTTTCCTGAGACCCCAATGGGAGGAACGTAGTCCTAAGTTAAAAATAAACTGGATTTCAAGAAACCACAAACCGAAAATCAATTTAATTTGGTGCAAGTGTTCATTCCAAAGTTCTTTAAAATCCACGGAATAACTCTCTCGCTATGATCGAGCTAGCTATTGTCGGCACTTTTTGACCTCCTGACCTTTTTGTTTCATTTATACTGACATTTTATTTTTTACAAAAGAAGCAAAAACCCCTGCAACAATAGTTCGAGTGCTCTACAAGCGAAATGGCTGAAAGCAAGCCGCATGCAACGTTCGCAATTTTTGGCTCATTAATAAAAAAAAAAAAATGTTGCTAACATATGCACATAATGTCCTCTCTCAACACCGTCGTTTCCTTTGTGAAGTAAGCTAGGCTGAATAAACAGTCTGTATCGAAGTAAGAACTCTGGTCTGCATACATCTGAGTACATGTAATTCTGTTTCGAGACCGCAGGAACATACATTACCTAAAAAAAGTCTTTCTTCCTCATAAAATTTATGAGCAATTGCACAAATCTGGGTTTTTTTTCTTCTTTTGATATCTGATAAAAAAATCCTTCTCATTAAAATGATAGTGGTCAGGATTTCACTAAACTACAGTGTTTCTCGACGCAAGACAGTTTTTCTGTGTTATAATTAAGGAATCGCTTAAGAATAACGCTCTCTTTTTTTTTTAATCAGCAGCAGAAATCAATATTTTTTTTAGCGAACTTACTGATGTCTCACTTTCATAACACATACAGATATATGTTAACACAATTGCTCTCAGATGCGAGGACAAAGGAGAAGGAGGCACTTGAATCAAGTACAATGTCTTGTGGCCGTAAGTCAATAAATAAAGCGATTAAACCTACATTATATTTGTTTATTCTTTCTCTTTTTTATAGAACATTAAACTAAATTTTTTTGCACTTTAATTTATATTTTCACAAAAAAGATGAAATTTCACTTGCTTATTAAATGGATTATTATTGTTGTTGAAATTACCGAAAAAAAATAATAAGTAGACAATTCTGTCTTTGCGCAATATTTATTCTAGAAGTGGATAATCCTGTCAGCATGGAATTTATTGCAGAAATTACCGAAACAAAAAAATAAGTAGTGAATCCTTTCTTTACGCAACATTTATTCTAGAAGTAGATAATTCTGTCAGCATGGAATTGATTACATCGTTTTTCGTCATGGAAAATTTTCATAAGAGGACAAGGACTTTCATGTACAATGTGACAATGTACGCAAATCCATAGATTCTGCAATTGAGTTACGGATTATTATTATTACTTTTTTCCTTATCTATTTCAGGTTTGCAACTTCTCGCATCCTTTTATTCAAAGAAAAGTACAAATATTGTTTGATCTTTAGTGGTAGTACTTAATTTCTTCTATTATTTGTGTGTGTGTGTGACTTACTTTATTTCCTTCCAAAATTTTACTTAGTACCAATTTTTATTTTTTAGGACTTACTTTCTTCGAGGCTAGGAAAGTCTTTAATTAACTTTTTTCTTTTTTAATTTTTAGGATGAAATAGGCTTTTCAGAAATGCTCACTTTACTTTAAATGTTTTACTGTGTACATCGATAATATTTCCGCAATTTTTTAAATATTTAAAGTTTTCAAAAGCTGAAGTATTTTCTTAAAATATTAAAAAATCATTAAATAATTAAGATTTTTTAAAACTGAAAATAGTTGTTTATTTCTGGAAGGAAATTAAATGTCATTCATTCATTCATATCATTTGATCTTTCTCTTTTGATTTTTAAATGCAAAACATTCCATGTTGAAATGTAGATAAGCTATAGAAACTCAATTTTCTAAAACGCAGGTCTTGGCAGATAACATTAATTGTATTTGATTGCTCAGCAAAAGTATTATTCAAAACAAAGCCGTAACCTCTATATAAATAAAAATGAAAATCATGAATAGTTTCTACGCTTTAGAAATCGAGTCTACTGAAGAGATTTAATTCAAATTTTGTTCACCAATACTATGATGCTTAAGGATGGTTTTAGTGAAAGTTTTGAGACAAGTAATTAAATGGTTAATTTGTTGTTAATTAAAAACTGAGATTCAATGCATGCTAAAGATTATTTTATCTTTGATGTTGCCATTTCTATTGAATGAAAATCTTATAGATGTTTTAAATCATTTTATTTATTTGTCTTCAAGTTGCCACTCGCAGTGATTAATTAAATTTAAAATTAATTAAAAAATGATTATAAATAATTTATGGAAAAAATTGACTTTCGGAGGTTTTGAATATTTTTTAGTATATTATGTAATTTTTCCAGAAGCTGACAGATTTTAAAATCGTTTGCTGCAACTGACATTCTCATTTTAATTTTAAAAAGTTGCAGATCATAAGAGGATTTTGTGTATTATAATATTTTACATAAAAGTATTTTTTCATTAAAAAGATTAAACATTTTTAAAAAATGCACTTAATTATGTGCGCTCTGGCATTCCATCGAGTGCTAATATTAAATATATGTTTATTTTCTCGTGTATGACGTTTATATCACGTAACCGCCAACAGCTGATTTGACATGTGATAAATGTAATACTTGTTATGTTATAAGCACTTCAAATTTTATTCACAAATACTGAAGCATAACTCTAAAGAAACCCCAGCACACACACACTTTCAAAGCATCCGGGGTGGACTGAATGACCGGCTTCCACGACTAGTGAATTCGGACACTAGTGTTCACGCATTACTGCTCCCATTACCAGCGGCACATGTGATGATTCCTCAGACACAGGTACGACCCATCAACGGCGATGAGTCCATAAAAGAAATATAGTGAATGTTAGACTAAAGCATAACATAACCAAAAGTGAGTTATCCCCGCTCTGCTGAGTGATCACGCTCTCAATGAAGATCTTCACGACAACAAACAGTCACTGAGGGTGGAATCTTAGCACCCATCACTGGCCACGGCCCAACACCTTCCGCAGGAGGTACGTCAATCCCACATCATTACTGTACTCCCTAGGAAAGCGAAAATCCTCTTACTTATACGGCGGTTTCTCATCCATGTACTTGTAATGCCTCTTGTCTCCCACAAAATGAAGCATAACCAAAAACCGAGCCCATCCCACCCTGCCTTGGTATTCAGGGTCAGTTGAAGAACGGCCCCCACGACAGCTCGGATATTGAGGTTGGAGTTCTATTAGCCATCACCGGCCACGGCCCAAACCCTCTAGAAGTGAATTTTAACAATAATTTTAAGCAAAACATTTTTTTTCCTAAAAAAGTTACTAAAAGCATAACATATTTTTTGTTACTTCTTACTATGTTGCTGTTCAAATTACTATAAAACATGTAAATATCGGTGCAATTTATTTTTTCTTTTAACTTCCTTTTATGCGGAATGCACGAGAGGAACGTCGTTTTAATTAATTTGCGATTTAATATGTAAAATTTTCTTTCATAAATGTATTTCATGGAAGAAGAGACGCAGTTTGAGATAAAATTTAAACTACCTTTTCATTTTACTGAAACTTTTATTTGTATTTTTTTTCTATTTGGTATAATAGTAAAAATCGAAAGAATAGCAACGTATTGTGTACACAATGTAATATTTCTCAAAAATCTATATATATAAAACTCAATATATGTATGTTTGTTCCAGCATCACTTCCGAACGGCTAAAGGGATTTCGATGCAATTTGGTACACATGTTCCTCATTAACCCACTTGAAGTATAGGAGGGGTAAATAAGCCCGAACACAGTTTCACAGGTTTAGGCGGGACAAAGTCTCCAAAATGCATGTAACAAATAGGCCTATTGACTCGCGTGGCGATTTCGGCGGCTTGGGCGATTTTGATGAAATTTAGTATCAGGTTTGGCGCCAAGAAAATATCGCTAAAGGTAGATTTATCGTTAAAAACAGTACTGTTATACACAGGTTTCACTGTATTATTTTTGCTTATTTGAAATTTATTTTACGCAGAATGGCTACAAAATTATAGTTGTTAAAATATTATTAAACGAAGAAGAAAAGTTCAATGGAATAAAAATTTTATGAAGAATATATGGTCGACTGTCTTTCTAATGTATAATTTGAATTGGTAAAATTTAAATACACTGCTACGGAGACTGACAAAAGGAAGATAACTGAATTAGGTATGAATTTTCTGATTTACTATACGCTGTTAAGTGATATTAATCTGAGATGTTTCGTGCTATCAAAATGCCGATGTTTCATTTTATCCTCATAGAATAGGGTACAATTAATCGATTCTGGAAATGAATAGTACGTATAGATTCGAAAAATTCCGAAAGCTCATATCTTAAGATTTAAAAAACTAATGAAAAGGATACAATATAATAAAATATCTATTATTTTGCGATTAAATATACAATTTTTTTAAAACTTAGGTGCTCGTGTGTAAAATTCTTTTCATTGTTTAGATAGTTAATTTTATATTAAAATATATCTGTAAGTATTATGCATTTGTGAATGTTTTTTTACTTATTTCTGGGTAGTAGTATATTTTTACGATACTTTTCTTAATGAAAAATATCGCAATTTTTCACATTTTCAAGTTATATGACATTTAATATTTTAAAATAATTTTTTGTGAGTATTATTAGATGAAAATAAGTTCAATGTTCTTAAGGAAACTAAATCGCATGTTGTGCCGACTTTAGGGTGATTTTATGTAAAATCGTTTTCTCTAAGAATGCCTATTTGTGATTATGTATTTGCAGATAATCGCATCACAACACATTTTCGATTTTCTAGCAGAAAAACAAATACTTTGAGATACAAGTTTGTTTATATTGTTTTATGATGTAAACCTCATATTCTTGCTATATGTGTTATATTTTCACACTTTGGCTGCTGATCACGTACTTTGACTCACGCTTCTGTTTCACATTTACTATGTAATTAGATGACCCCTTCTTTACTATAGTTAACCCTTTAATTGCGGGTGTGGTTTATAAACCACATATATAACAAAGAACTTGCAGTTTTTTTGTTTTTTAAAAATTTTCCTTTTCCTCTCCATCACAAGGTTCTGATAAGAAAATGACCTTGCAACGCCCGGTAACATGCTAGTGTAGTTCATAATCATGGCAATTTATCAAATACAAAACAAATATTTCCTTAATTTTTTGGAGAGTTCAGTTTTAAAAAGCTTCATATGTAGTACGACGGTTGTGTGAAGCTATTTCATTTTGGGATTTGACCGCATTTGTAGAGAAAACAATAGATGACTCATTAATAGAAGGTTGTCATCTCGGGTTTCTAAATACGAAATTTTGAAAGAAATAATCATTGTTACCAGCTGATATACCCGGCCTTGCCTGGCATTAAATTAATTTCATGTCTAATATTTTTTATTCAAAAAATACTTTTCTTTAAAATATTATTAAGCACAAAATCATTTTATCCTCTGAAACATTTTTTTAATTAAAATGAGAATATCAATTCAACCAAAAGATTCCATAAACAATCAAGTCAAACATACAGCTATTTTTCTCCATGTTTAATTAAATAGACAATTAATTAAATAATTATTTTTTATTATATAAAAATGAAATTAATCCAAATCAATAGATATTCCCGATATAAAGTGCTAATTATCTGCTTTTTAAACTTTTCTTATATTATGTTTATAGTATTCTTACAGAATTCTATTAATGCGTTCTGACAACAGTTCTTCGTATATATTCTTATTCTGCAATAATAAAAAAATTATACATATTTTGCATAAAGTTAATTCTGAAAAAATTTATTAAAATTATAGAAACAAATTGTACGGAAATGAAATTTGTGTCACTGAAAAACTAAGTTTTTAAACTTTAATACAGCATAAAAATAGTTTTTTGCGAGATTATATTTTCAAAAGATATTGCTGTAAAACACCAAATATATTGCTTAATTTTTAATTAACCTTTCGGCTTACAACTCCGCTTTATAAATATATACTAGTCACTCTCGTCGCCCTCCGGGCGGGTTTGCGGCCAGCAGCCACTTTGTTCAGCACTACCCCTCCACCTCGCTGCTTCGAGGCTCTCAGCCACTACTTTTTTCAGTTTTAAATACTGCATGAAGATCAGTGGAACAGACCATAAAACCACATATTGTTTGTAGCCAACAGATTCCTTTAAAATTGTAAAATCTTTCAATAAACCTCATCTAGTTGTAATGTTTTGTATAAATTTTTCATGAATTTCGGCATAAAAGTCGTCCTAACTAAACAGTTTCCATCCCCTACAATAGGTATTTTACAATATTTTTGACACGCCATTGTGATGGAACTGTTGGGATCTATATATTTAAAATAATATGGTAAAACCCTCAGACAGTTCGCCAGCCTCAACCACCAGACCGATTTCGACATTTTTTTTTCATTTGAAAGATTATGATGTCTAGAAATGTCATCAAGGGTCGCCTGCCCCTCACCGCCCTCGATTTTCAAACGAAATAGAAAAACTCTTTCCCAATGTTATTTCCCAATGTTCCCATTCTCTATGGGGAAAAACCTTTGAACAGTTCACCAGCAACAACCACCCAATGGATTTCGACAATTTTTATTTCATATGAAATCTTATGACGTCAAGATATGTCATCAGATGTCGTCTGTCCCCCACCAACTCCCATTTCGAACGAAATCGAAAAAATATACAGAGACTGTATGGTGGAGAAGTGTTTTTTTATATTTAGTTAAAAAAAGGGGGGGGGGGCAGGCGACCCATGATGACATATCTAGATGTCATGAGCTTTCATATGAAACAAAAATTGTCAAAATCGGTCGGGTAGTTGAAGCTGGTGGACTTCGTGAAGAATTTTTTCTATGATTAAAAACCTTTGGACAGTTCGCCAGCAACAACCACCCGACACTTTTTATTTCATATGAAAGCCTATGCCGTCTAGATGTGCCATCAAAGGTCTTCTGCATCCCATTTTCGAACGAAATCGAAAGAACATATAAAGAATGTATGGTGGAGAAGTGTTTTTTCTATTTTTTTCAAAAATTTGGGGGGGGGGGAGAAAGCGACCCGTGATGACATATCTAGATGTCATAAGCTTTCATATGAAACAAAAATTGTCAAAATCTGTCGGGTTGTTGAGGCTAGTGGACTCAGTGAAGAATTTTTTACCAAATTATTTTAAATATATAGATAGCGTGTTTGATTGTATCTAATATAAGTCTTTTTCTCAACTTTCAGCAAAATTCAGTAGAGAAACCTGACGGCAAATCCGAAGGCGTGTCTTCCAGCTGGACAAAGCAGGACATCAAAGTCATGTTTGGATCTCTGAAATCCAGCGACAAACCTCCATCCTCCTCCACTAAGTATCAGCCCTGCCGGACGGAAGAAAAAGACCTTCCCGCAAATGACTTCAGAATAGATGAGGATGAAATCATCAACACAACACTTGCAGTCTCAAGCACATCTACCACATCTCCGTCGCCCAATTCTACACAGGCGACTACAACAACTACGGTCGACAACGATACGTCAACAACTGAACTGCTGGACAAAGAACTAACAGATGCCGTAGAGGGTCTCACCACAACATTTAAACCCAAGAAGGAATACCGAAGACATGAAACAAATTTGTAAACTTCTGTCGCATCCATGATGATTTTAAATAGTTTGAAGGTGACACAAATTCTGTTGAAGTTTCGAAAACTGTTAGCAAATTGGCTGCTAGAGTGTTATGTCTACCAGGGAATATTTTGTGGAATAAGCATTTTCGACAGTAGGTGTTGCCATTCTGGTATTCACCCATACTTACTGTTGTTTGCTATCCCTCAATCAAAGCAACTTTAAAAGGAAGTCAAAGTGGTACAAAATGAAGTTATTCGTTTACTGAAATAATAACAATGCTAAGCGTTCAGTATGTTCGTCACTTTATTCAGAAACATTTAATGACTGCAAATTCTTTCACTGATATCTGATGCTCATCAAGATTTGAATCAAACACTAAATTGATTTAAAGGCACTGTCGAATGCACGAAGGAAATTCAAGGCTTCTTTGTGTTTCTGCCGAAATTAGCATGATTCCTGTATCATATATCCATTAATTTCAGAAGGATCGTAGTGATAATGTCGAATGCACGAAGGAAGTTCAAGGTTGCTTTGTGCGTCTTTCTAAATGAACATAATTCCTGTATCATATATCCATTAATTTCAAAAGGATAGTAGTGATAATTCTTTTTTATAATGTAAACAAAAGTCCTATCTATCAGTGGAGTTTAGAACTAGAAATGTTTATTTTACCACAAAGAATTCGGTTAATTGCCATTTAACGAATTTGGAATTAAAATATTCTATCCTTATGACATATGAGACTCTGATTCCGTAAAGGGATTTCTTGATATAAATGGCACACTACCACGCAGTTTTATTTCATTTTTTGAGCTGTCAACATTTAGATCATCTTGCATACCACTGAACTACATGCGAGTAAATCTTCGTGAAATGTAGATTTTTTCGCAAAAACTAGTCAACCTAAATATCTTATGTAAAAATGTTTGTACGAAAGTTTTCATATCAAGAACTGTAGAAAAGAATAATTATATCTTTGGACGCAAATGTAATTTTTTGCGCGCATTTAAAAGTGAATCAAATTTCACAAACTTCCACTGGCAAAAACAAAAGTTTTTCTGTAGTATTATAGAGAAAAAATTAAAATAAATTAATCAATACAATATTACTTTCTCAAGAACAGTTTCATGCTTATACAGACTAAAACTGCATTTTCCTGCTGAAATTTTCCTATAAGAACAGTATTTAGTCTTTATTTATTTCACACAATTCCTGCATTTGAAATTGCTCTCATCGAACTAGCTATATGAAATTTATATATCGTTCTTGTGCTTTTCTTTTACTTTCTCGTTATCTTTTTTATCTTGAAATAATATATACACTGAACTAATTCTTCACTGTTCTATAAAGTATTTCAAAATTGATATTTTGACTGTGAATTTAATTAAATTAATATAAAACTTTCAATTTCATAAAAAATAATGGAGGTTTGCGTAAGTGATTTATTTATAAGAATCCTAGAATTGTATTTCAGTAACTCCAGATTTCAATCAAATGCCTTGCGATGTTTTCATTCTTAATCATATAATTCATGATTTTTTTTTCTCTAATAAAATAGTGAGCATGCAAAACATGAGCGAAACGGGTCTAAAATAAGAAAAAAATTGCATGCTTGAATTTTACGCATCTTAAAGAAAAGAGTTGTTGTCATCAAAGAGAAGTTGTTTTAATTTGATGTGCTAATCTGTATCGATTACTCTGCATCCACTTCAATACCACAATAATCGAGGAACAAGTACATTTTATACATGCTAATTTTTAGATTACGTTAAACCAGGGTTTCTTAAACTGTGGACTGCGGCCCATTGGCAGCAAGGCGAGGGGGCGGTACCATCTCACTTTTTGAGGAAAATTAAAATTTTTATTTCAATTTAGCTGCCTAAAACAAGGAATTATGAAAAAGCAATAGTGTCCGGGAAAGCTAAATAATTTTGTACCTAAATTTTGAAATTTTGTTGTCTACCCCCTATACTCCCGGGTACTTTTATGTGTCTATAAATTTTTTTGCCCCCCCCCACTTTTGCCACTCAATCGCTGCTACTGCTGCGACACCAAGGGGGTTGTGCAGAAAATTATTATTGTCACGAAATTTTTCACGTGCTCTTTTTTTCTTTCAGATTAGTAAATTTAGTCTTTTTCTTTCAGATTAGTATATTTCTTTTAATTAGTAAAAATAGTTAAGGGATGTACTTTAACTTAAGAAAAAATTACATTATAATTTTATTAATAATTATATATTATATTTCCTGTTAGAAAACATTAATTACTGTTTCATTTTCTTATTTATTTTCCAAGTTTGGGTTGGAAAGGGAGTCGGAGAAGTTTTTCTTTTACCAAAAAGGGGTCGTGAGTTGGAAAGGCTTAAGAAGCCTTGTGTTTTAAAGAATGCATGATCTTTTCAAAGTTAGAAATATGCATTCAATGGTGATTACAGAATATTTAGGATTCCACAATTTAAGCTAAAACTACTTATTGTTAATGATTCTCCATGTATTTATTTATGAAAAATACTGTATAGGAAACCTTAATAAGTAATAAGTAAATGTTTTTTCGTTAGTTTTTTGTATTAAAAGATACTTATAAAAATGAAAATGAACTTTTCCAAATAGAATCATAGTAAATTTCTAAATTATAAACATATAGATCTATATATTTCAATATCCTGTGAATGTAGGGTTTCATTATTAAAGGCATATTATTCCCCCTCAGAAAAAATCTACAAAACAAAGCAGTAGAAGAAATGTGAGTCAGGTTTTTTTTTAATGTCATATCAGTCAGTTTGTGCTTCAAACCATTCACAGGAGAACAACTGTATGATTTTATCACCAACAATTCAGGCACTCCATATTTAGAGATTTATGACCTCAAAATGAAGCTATCGTAAATTATATTTGTCTAACTTATCAGCGTCCGGCTACACTTCTTTGAAAGAAAAATGAATACACAAAGGAATTTTTTAATCTCAGAAGCTCTTGCTAAAGCCTTATCTGTTATCACTACAGAAAATTCACCTTTACACTTCAGTTCAGTATAAAGCCCTTCGAATACTGCAATGAAACAAACAGCTGTTATGATGTAAAAAGATATGTTAGACTGAGATTTATTTATGTAGCTACTTGTCAAAATAGATTTTAATTTTTATATTAGACATGACAACTGCCCTATGAGTTAAAAGTCGTAAAATAAAACTAACATTATAATATGAAATTGCTCCAGTCACCATAATCACCAGTTTATCGCTGTAAATACATTTGAGATGCATACATGATCCTTTTTAATGTAATTCTCGAAATCATGTATGATATTTCATACACAATCACATTTAAAATAGTACTTTAAATAACGTATGAGCTAACTCTTTATTCATAACGACAAGAATTTTACGAATGAATCAGCACACACAAAAAAGTACAGGTTTCAAAGACGCATCCAGGAAGAAAAACCTCCTGCTGTTCATCTACTGAGTGCAAAACTTGCCGCTGATCTGAAGTTGTGGTGTACAGGTCGTACACTAAAATCTATCCATCTACCTTGTTGTGTGTTTGAATTATCACATTCACATACATAATGAGAGAGATAAACAATCAACCCGTTGATGGATTTAGTTCAAACTTTGACACAGATCTACATTTTTCGTGAGAAAAACAATTCTCCAGTGGAGTGGAACAATGATCCAGACAGATCATTGGATTTTTTAGTTATCGTATTCACATGCAAACGGATGGACAAACTTCCCTTCCACAAATTTTGTGCAAAATTTGATACAAATGTACAGTGTTTTGTTCGCTAAAATCTTATTTGTGTAGCTCGTTCCGTTTTTGACTTATGTTTACAAACTGACAAAATTCTAAAAATGTTTTTTTTTCGGAATCGGGGAGGCCTAAAAAGTGGAGATTCTCCAAAATCTAGAAGTCGATAGCAATACTTTCTCTTTGTATACGAGAAAGCAAAAATGGCTTCGATAAAAAATTCATTTCAGCTCCATAAGCAATCAACGGACGGACTTTTTTTTTTTCATTTAATAGTATGTCCTTTCGTATCATATCTGACATTTCTTATATTTATTACTAGCCGCTTTCGACGACCAGCTTGTTCGCCGGGAATATGATTTCAGTTCAATCTTGTATCATTTTATATTCATGGTTCTCTTAACAACTTAATGTTAAACTTCAGATTGTGGTAGATATTTAAACCATGTTCTATTAGTGGCCTTGTACCTGTTCTGTTCATTGTCTATATAAATATCCCTAATGGAGTCAAATACCTGACCATGTCCAGTAACCACCTAATTCCACGTTGTTAGCACTATCTTCACTTTCCTATTCTTCTTGTAAAATATCCATTTCATTTTAACATTAACCCTCTGCGTACGGCTCAGTTTTTATACTTACCGGTCCTGAAATACGGGGTGATTTTTTTATATTTTCTTTATCTACATATGTTACAATTCACATCTTCATCAGTTGTTTTAAAATAATACAAGAATTTTAATAGCTTTTACGTTTTCAAAAAATATATAATACGGCGCCCGCTATTTCAGCGGGCAGGGTTTATAAGTGAAAAAATTCATGCGATATTTTTATTTTCAGATGAATATAATTTCTAAATATTTTTTCTCGAAAAATGTTACAGAAATTTTGTAATAAAACAGAAAAAATAAAAGAAAGCGATCAGTTTTACTTTCCGATGAGTCTTCACTACCATCATCACTGCCCAGATTTATGGAATACTCCGAATCCGAATCACTATCTTCATAATCAAGATATTTTCGTTTGTTATTCCCACATACAACGCCGCTGACACTCGCCAAATCCATATCTTTCATAAATGCTTATCGCGCGAAAGAAAAGAAGCATGCAAACTCACAAATACCCGGGGAAAAAATAAAGCAAGAGAAAATAAATTCCTGAACCCTCTAGTGCCATCTAGCAGCGAAAATAAGCATCAAATGATTTTTTTAAAACCTACACGGAGAAATAGCGGGATCAGTATTGAAACAAGGGGAAAAAATTCTTCGCCCGCGATTTTCACGTGACCCGTAGACGGGGACGAAACTGATACCCCGCTCAAATCGCGGGAACCGTACGCGGAGGGTTAAAATGACGCATCACATTTTATGTCCAGCGGCATGTTAGCTGGATTACAAAATGTTGAAAAAAGAAAAAAAAAATAGCAACCATAACCTTTCTGCTTATGTTTCTTGATACATATAAGGAAAGCAATATCTCGGAGAGCTTGGCTTACAGATTTCACAAAAATCTTGACAAAATAAAATATGAAAGCAAAATGTATTATAGGATCCTATCTCAGATTACAACAATTGAAGAGAAATATGCAATTAAATATTTGTTTAAACAATGAAAACGGTTTGAGTTGCGTTCCAACAATAAAAAGTATTGTTGTAAATTATGCCAAAAATTATTTTTAAAAATTTATTAAAATTCGAGAAGACATTGTACGGAAATTTAATTAATATTATTTCAAAGGTAATTTTTTGCACTTTCAGATGGTGTAAAAATGATTTTTGTGCTGTAATACTTTCGGAAGTTATTAAGCAAAAACGCCGAAATTTCGCCTAATTTTTAATTAATTAAAATTTTAATTAAAATTGCAAAAAAAGTGCTCAGAGGTGCACATTCCCACCCTTCAAAATATGTTTGTGCCAAATCTCATAGCTCTAGAGCTAGCTAGCTATTTTATTATTAGTAGAGATTGCCGAAAATCGAGTGAGAATATTTTGGGTTTGAAGATTTAAAAAAAAAAACATTCTCACTTACGTGGTTGAATAAGAATAGCATTTGAGTTATTAATAACAAAGTAAACCAGAAGATATATTTTATGGTTATTTTCTAAATTTGTAACTTAACATTCCTGCACGATATTTGTTACGCTTCAAATACAGCTAACCTCAACGACGTATCTTGTTTTTAAATACCAGCTGAGAAGCCATTCTTTTCTTGGTTCTTCTATGGCGAAGATTTATTTGTTCCAGTTTTCACTTGATGTGTTAGAGCATGCTTTACATCATGTATTGCGCTATCTGTTTCTTTTCTTGAAGATAAAACAAAGGAGGAGAAACAATGGAGTGAGCAACAGAGTAATTTTAAAATAGCTTTGTTGCTCACTCGAACTTTCTATTCTTTCACCACGGGGCAACAATTCATCTGTGACCAAGAAAATAATTCTGTTATTTTTTCTTCCAACTTACATAAAATTTTATCTCTGGTATTAAGTCATTTTTTAAAGGTATGAGTAAAATTTGACATCTTCTAGACAAGTCCGTGTTTGTATTTCTTTCAACAGTTCATTTGCAAGCAGTCGAACTCCATTTCGAACTTCCAAAGTATTTCGTATGACGGCTGTAATATGTCTCTTTTACTTTCTTGTTACTTTCTCGTATACGAAATATACAAAGTGAAGGTATTATAATCGTCAAATATTCGAACTCGAGATTTTGACGAATTTCCCTGAATCCGAAAAACACAATTTTGGTATTATGTCTGTCTGTCTGTGAACAGTAACTAACTCGAATAGTATTAGAGCTATAGGAATGAAATTTGGTATGCGACCTTGAGACATAATTTGTAGGTTTCTATCAAATTTTGGACAAACTCCGTCGACGGGAAGTCTGTCTGTCCGTGTTCATGTGAACACTATAGCTCAAAAACTTAAGTAGCTAGATGGATAAAATTTGGTATACAGTTTTTTCGTCAGGAATTTAGGTCCGTATCAAATTTTATAACAAATCCGTCAACGCCTTGACTGTCTGTCTGTATAGTCGCATGATTCTGAACTCGATAACTCCTAAATTTAACTACTTAGATTTAGAGGTTTCATAGTTTATATGAAAAAAATTATATTTCATACCTTTGTTTTTGAACATAGCAGAATGCAGTTAGAACCTTGTTCAAAACAGGAATAGCTTTCGCGAAAGAGACATAGTTGTAACTGCACATAGAACTTTGTCAAAGTAACACTTTTATTATATAAACTGCAATAGTATGGTACAAAGTTCTAGTTCCAAATTTAATGGAAAAAGATTAAATAACATTTTGTATCCTGATAAATGGAATGGCACCATTAGTAGGTGTGTTAAAAATGTAATAAAGCATTATAATATTCCATTGCCGCTTTGAATTTTTCGCAAAAGCCGCATCTGTCGCTTTTTTGGGGAGTGAAATCCAAGGTTAAACTCCAAGATAAAAATTCTATAACACATTGATTTTCTAACTGTAATTGCTTTTTCAATGCAGCCTAAGATACAATTCATACATTTTCCCAATATTGAAGTGAGAACCCAAATATTCTCTTTTGGTATGTCCCCTACAGTATCGGGACTCTACTATGGAGAAGGATTTTATGTATTTTCTTTTTAAAACTGGGTCTTCTGTGGATACTCTTCTACTATTTCCATTCTTTTATCTTTGATCCTGGGTTGGTGTATTGGTTTCCACATTTTTAAGTGAATGTGCAGTGTACACTGGCTTTTGCGATATAGATAATGTTCCAAAGTAGAAAGACTTGCATACCTGCATTTTCTCTCCCTTCACAAAAAAAAAAACGCCTTAAAAGAAAACTTCCTTCTCGACTTCCACTGTCTGTGTCGCTGAATAAATCAGGGAAACTTTCTAGCTCGCACAACTCATTTTCCACGTTGGATAAAGGATTTAACTTTATTCTATTGTACAACATTACATAAAACTTTTATAATGAAAATAAATCCCCGTTAGTGCCCAAACATGCAACCACAACCTGCTTGAATAATGGCATAGCTTATCAGTGGTCATAACAAAAGCAGATAGAATCTTGTCAAACTAAAAAGTATAAATATCGTCTGCAGTGATAGAACCATGGAACACTAGTAGTTCGTTTATTTACCACTAGAATTCAAGCAGAGTCAGTTCGTTGTATAGACCTAACATAGTATAAAAGTATAAACTCATAATCTCATTTTCGGTGAAAATGTCAGTTAGAACCTTGTCAAACCAACGGAGAGAAATGTTGCGGTTGATTTTATACCCGTTTCCGTCGTTTCTTCGACTCGTCTACTTGAGGGAACCCTGTTCAAGGTTTTTCTCGTGGCGGTAGGACAGTACTGCTGCCGCTGGTTCGAGCCCTGGCGACATTAGTAGACAACTTCAATATCTCTAAAGCGAAGTACTCCAAGATGCCGGTGAGAAATACAGAACCTTCGGGCTTCACGGTGCAACTGGGTAATTTAGATTCCGTAAGCTGATGTATTTCCTGTATCGGAAATAGGTTGATTTGGACAGCCGAATTTTTACCTCCAAGAGCCGAGACCTTCTTCTTCTTAGCCTCAGCAGCCCCTTTGCTTAACGGACTTCATCGGACCGGCCGGTGCAAGCTTTCCCATGAACTCTTTTAGCTCCACTTTCTTCTCCTTAGGCCAAAGCGTTGACGCATTCCTTAATTTCAGCAAATTCGAGGCCTTTCTTGTCTTTGGGAGTCTTGGCGTCTGCAGTGTCCACGTCAGCTTCGTTAATTCTTGTACCCTTACCGATAACGGCCGCTTCTTTAAACCATTTTTTGATACAGTCGGGAGAAATCTTACCGTCTTTAGCAAAGGTTTCGAATACTGTTTGCATGCCTTCTTTAGCCATTTTTCAGGATTTAAAAGCTATTCGAATTTAGTAGGCGGAAATTTTGTAGAGAAATTTTTCAAAAGTCTACCGAAACGTTACTTTCAAAACTCACAGATGAAACTGTAAGAAAATTTGGAATTTGATTCTCGTTCAGTTCTCGCCTGATATCACGTGAGAGATGATATTTGATATCTGAGCAGCGCGAAATTGAAATTTTGATGCCATCACGATCAATAAAACGTTTAGCAAAAATTTAAATTAAACTCGTAAGAAATATAAATTTTTATCCTAGTTTTAATATGATCTTTCTGCAGTGTATCCATTACGGAGTCATACGAAGCATCATCGCAATTCCGGCTCTAATTATAAACAGTTTTTTCTATTACATTAATTGTTATTGATTCGAGTTGAAAATTTCATTTGTCATAAAATGATGAGATAATTACGCTTGTAACTAAGACACACCATTGGGCTATTTTAATAGAGATATGCGTGCGAAGAAGTTCTAAAAATATGAGAAGTTAAGAAAATGACTATTTTTCCGATATCGCATACCGTTTTTCAGATTTGTTTTGACTTATAAACAGTATTTTCGAATGCTACTAATAGTAATGAAGGGTTTTCTATAAAACGCAGGTGGCTTATTTTAGTTTTGGATAATTTGCCTAAACAGAGATATTTTACGAAGTAAAAAATCCAGACTCGCATCGAGAGTCGCAATCGGAAGATAGTTCTGAAACTTTTATATATATATATATATATATCTGCTGAATGAAATTTTTATTTGCAATATTTAACACTAATCGCCTTCGGCGACCAACTTATTCTCTGGGATTATAATTTCAACTGACTCTCTTATGCAAAATTTGATATTCATGGGTCCCTTAACAAAGAAATTTTAACTTCAAATTGCGATAGACATTTAGCCCGCGTTCTTTTTGTAGCCTTAAAGTTGTTCTGTTCCTTGTCTACATGAAAGTTCGTAATGGAATCAAGTGTCAAGTAACATCTAATTGTACATAATCGACGTGAACTTTAATTTAACAAATTTGATTTCAACATCGAAATAACGCGGCATGTTTTACGTCGAGCAGCGTATTAACTGGCTTAAAACATGCGGATAAAAGGAATTTAAACATAGCAACCATACAGTCCATCTTTACAGATTTCACAAGGGATCTTGTATTTCATAGAATCTTGAGAACTCTCTTTACAGATTTTCAAATAAAACCAGCGGGAGTGGTATCCCTAAATTTTCTCGTATACTTTCTAACAAAGGTGTCCTACCCGATCCCCCCCTCCGGCCTAAAAATTGCGGGGTCAGGAATGTTAGTGATATTGCCTTCGCAGAACGCTTCAATACGAACGGGTCAATAATGCAAGCGAGATAAAATTCGCCAAGATACGCGACATGGCGCTTATTTTTGCAACACAGTAAGATAAAGAAAAAGGAATATGCAATTTGAACGCCTTTTTTTCAACCGATTAAAACCGAAATTGGACAAGGGTCTAAAACTAAGGTTAGAAGACCACACACCAAATTTCATTTATCTAAGTCTTTGTGTTAATGAGTTATCGTGTACACAAGTATGCGATTATGCAGACCGACAGACAATCACCCCTTCGACGGATTTGGTCCAAAATTTGTGACGGACCTACATTCCTGGTGATAAAATTATGTACTAAATGATATCTCACTAGCTATTTAAAGTTTTTTAGTTATCGTGTTCACACTAACGCTGACAGACAGACAGACTTCCCGTAGACGAAGTTTGTCCAAAATTTGATAGAAACCTACAAATTAGGTGTGAAGATCACATACCAAATTTCATTCCTCTATCTTTAATATTTTTGAGTTATCGTGTTCAGAGACAGACATAATTCCAAAATTGTGCTTTTCTCACTCAGGGAGGTCTAAAACGTGGAGATTCGTCAATATCTAAGTGTCTCGAATCTCGAGTTCGAATTTTTTGACGCTTACAATACTTTCTCTTTGTATATTTCGTATGCGAGATAGTGATAAATGAAATTTGGTATATTGTCTCGACACCAAAATTGTAAATCTACATCAAATTTTAGATCCAATCGATCACAGGAAGAGGCTGAAAACGGATGCTCGATTCTCTTTACTATACTACGAAGGTAAACGCAAAACTCGCCGCTTTGTCTAAGCATACAAGAAAGTCGAGGGGAGAGCGATCCCTCGGTTTATTTTTTGTATATTTTGACAGGAAAACGATATATTGTCTGCCTTCTTTGTATTTTTTAATACACTCAACTAATTGCATGAAACGATAAATGATTTTTTTTTCTTTTTCTGTAATTTGATTGTCCTCAAATTTTGTAACACCCCGTAAGTTTGAACGATGGTCAGATTACACCTAAGCCGGCGCCTTCTCTCCATGATTCCTGAGCACACCATCTGGAGACCTTTACTCAGTAAGGATTTGGCGTGTACGAGAGTCTCTCGTGCTCATGGTCATGGTTTCTCGTCATGGATCTCTGTTCGATTCCCTGCCCCTCTGGTTTTACCTTTTTCGTATGGGTCTGGGGTCAAAGTGGTAATAGCATTCCTTTAAAATAGGCAATATTGCAAGTATCAAAATAAGCAAGAAAGGAGTGGTTAACTTGTTTGTTTTTTAAATTAAGATACTTGCCAAACATATGGTTAACCTTTGGCAAGATCTATTATATATCATCTTCCTAAAGAGTATAACAATAATTACACACTTTTCACCATTGTTATAATATTTAGATTTACTAAAAATTCATTTGATATCCTTTCGAACTTCTATTTGAAAATATAAAGGACGATCCGAAAATTTTACATCAAAATCCTCCTCCCCCAAATAAAAAAATGTTTAGAAATAGTCAAAAATGCTGCAGCAGTCACGATTTAAAGGTAATTTTTCGTACTTCTTACTGCATACTTCTTGTTTATTAAAAGGATTACTGTCTCTCAGTTCGAATTCTTAAAAAATAAAGGATTTAGAAAATTGCACTGTAGTAATACAAATGCGATCACAAAACCAACCTGAAATGGAACTGATTTTACTGACACGAAGCACTAATGGAAATTTTGGAAACAAACTTGTGCTGGAACTAGGAATTTCGCCGAAATGGATCAATATACAAGCTTTTTAAAAATTTCGCACGTACTAAATTAATTTTATAATTTGTGAAAAATACATTTATTTTTATTTGCCATTCAATACATTTACATTTATTTATTTTTATTTATTTATTGTACAGAGCTGTAACTTTTGCTACAAGCACAAGCTTGGCATCGTTACTAGTGCTACAACAAGAGAAACAAATTAAAATTTACCATCGAAAATATGAAAAAAAAACTTTTAAAGAAACAGCAAAAGCAGGGGGGAGGAAATATTAAAACAAAAAACTGAGGAGGGAAAAAGCGAACTAGAAGCGGTTGCAAGACAGAAGGAATTTTTCAAGTGTTCTCAGCTTGATTTTGCATTCTTGTTCAAATTTAACAGGCTTTGGAGGGATGCATCGGAGCAAACAGGTTTAAAATCTTGAATTTCTTTTAAGAGCTGAACTCGTGGATCACGGTATCTTGGACAATGAAAAAGGATGTGTGATATAGTTTCTTCAGCATGGACACAAAATTCACAGTTAGGAGGAGACGATATTGAATCTATAAAGGAGCTTATTAGTATGAATCATATTAGTTCGAAATTTGCTTAAAAGAGCATCACCTTTTCTTGTTTTGTTTAATAGTTTATGTTTTTTCTTTACTGTATCCAGATGTTTAAAGTCTTGGAAAATATTTGCATGTTTTCCGAAAATGTTCTTTTTTGTCATTATATTTCTTTCTGATAGCGACAATGAGATCTTCTACAGCAATAATTTATCACTTTTCTGTGTTCTCATTTACTGATATTATAAGTCGATCTGCTGCTTCGTTTGGTGCAATTCCCCTGTGACGCGAGACCCAGATCAGCGTAATTGACAATGAATGATTAAGAGTGGAAGAAGAATGAGTAACTGATTTTAAGGACTCTTAAGACACTTTTACTATAAGTAAGGATTTATGATTACTGTCTTTAACATGTAATTTAATAGCCCCGATGATGGCTAAGCATTCTGCAGTGAAAATGCTATTAACATTTGGAATTAATCGTGTAGAGCCTTTTTGCGTATTTATACTATAAGCAGCAATAGAAATAAAACGGGCTGATTTAGACGCATCAGTAGCTAAGATAATATTGTTGTTACTAATCTGATCCAGATATTCTCTGTAGAAAGTAGAAATGATGCATGGATTCAGATGTTTATTCTGAAAATGCAAAGATGAAGTATGGATATGAACCTCCTAAGATCCTCGTAAGGTATAGGATAACTATATTTTAAAGTATCTGTAATGCAGAGATTCCAGGAATTCAAAATATTTTGTAATTATTTTGCAAAAGGAGAAGAATTAGAGATAGTAGAATCGGTACAAAAAGAATTCAGAATTCACCCACTTTGCAATGCTTGATTAAGAAAACTTCTCTCAAGCAATCGTGTCTTATACTTAAGGGAGAAACATCCGCTTCCTTGTAAAGAAGTGGAAGAGGAGTAAATTTCAGAAGACCAGTAGCATATCTTAAAGCAGAAGTGTTTCTTTCGATCATATTTGCAAGCCAGAGAAAATATCGGACAAGCATAATAAATAGTGCTATAATTGAGTTGATAAGTTGAACTAAATGGATTGATCTCATGCCCCATGATTTACCACTAATAATCTTGATAGCGTTAAGAATTCTAAAGATTTTATTTTTTAAGTGCGAAAAATGAGGTTGAAAGGAAAGTTTATTGGAGATATGAAGACCAAGAACTCTTATCTTATCAACCCAGGGAATTTCAACAGAGTTGACAAGAAGAGCAAAATTTGAAACATTTTTCTTACGCGTAAAATTTATGGCGTAACATTTAGATGGAGAAATGTTTAATTTCAGTACGAGCACCACTTTTGAATGTTATATAAGGAAGTAAGCTGCGCTTAACTTGGTTAGGAGAGTTTTCCTGGATGATTAACCATAAATCTTCGGCGTAAATAATGCCAATGGTGTGGTCATGCACAGTTTCATGTATATCTGAGATATGAGGTAAAAACAGGATAGGAAATATAACACTTCCTTGAGGAATACCTCTATTAAGTGATTTAGGAAAGCTGGCAGAGTTGCGCCATTGTACAAAAAAATTCCAGCCTTGAAGAAAGTTTTGGATCCACAGAGCCATTCTTCCATTAATACCCAATGAAACAAGTTTATAGACGAGACCATCTGGCCATACAGAATCATAAGCTGAAGCGATGTCCAGAGAAACGCAATCAACGTCTTGTTTTAAGTGATGAACAGTGAAAATTTCCTGGAGAAGCAAAGCGAGAGCAGTGTTACAGTCTCTGAAAGGAAGGAACCCCAACTGATAGCTATTTAAAATCTGTTTCGAATGAATAAAGTCAATAAGTCTTTTATAAATAATACGCTCAAATATTTTACAAACAGTGGAGGTGACAGAAATGGGCCGATAAGAGGAAATTTCATTTTTAGGTTTGCCATTTTTCAAGATGGGGATAATTTTGGCAGTTTTCCAGTCGATAGGAATTTCACCACTGTCAAATATATTGTTGAAAATACGCAAAATTTTTTGTAAGCATGGTTCAGAAAGGTTGCGGGAAACACTCTCAGAAATGTTGTCTGCACCTGGAGTAGAAATTTTAGAATTTTAATTGCAAAAGTTAATTCTTTGAGAGTAAAATCCCTGTTAAAATAGTTTTCCTTAATGGGACATAAATCAAGAGGGATCGGTTGATGAGTTTCTTTATTAGCATAGAAATCGGCAAAAGCAGTAGCTTAATTAAAGGCTGATTGATGATGAGGAGGCAGTTGTGACAAATAAAGATGAGAAGAACGAATGTCGATAGTTCTGGACGAAATGGACTTTAAGTATTTGAAAGATTTTACCAGACGATCCACTTGACTCGCAAGTTGAACTCTAGTATTTTCGATTAAGTTTTTTCGATAGGTTTTTAATTTAGCTCCAATTTTTTTTGTAATTCAGCCAATGTGATTTTGACTAGAATTGTCTAGACAAACGAAGAAATTTTCGTTTTTGATCCAGAAAGAAGCTACATTTCGATGACCACCAGTTTGATGAAGTTTTCATTTGCACAAATATTTTGTTAGAAGATATAGAATCTTGCAAATCAGAACTAAGGTTGTTATAATTAGAAACATCATTATAGGAAACAGTTAATTGCTCAAACTGTTTTGTAGCTTTACCCCAATGAATTCGTGGACGGTGATGAAAATTACGAGTGATTCTACATAGATAGAAATAGGAAAGTGGTCGCTATCAAAGCAGTCAGGATGGACATGAAAATATGTGCAATCTTGAGAAGTTAAGGACAAGTCCAGGAGAGATGTAGATCCACAAGGACTGATTCTTGTATGCACATGATTATTTAGAAGCCCAATGTTATTGGTCATGATCCAGTCAGCTAGAGTACCGGAGCTTTGAGAATGATAATTACTATTCCAGATAGAACTATGGACTCTAAAGTCACCAGCAATAATGAAAGGAGGGTTAATGTTATGCATAACAAAATCGAGCCAAGCCGAGGAAAAGTTTCCACGAGGTGAGTAGATGTTGATCAAGGTAAGATGACAGTGTTGCAGGAGAAGTTTGACGCCAAGAATTTCGAAATTCGAATTAGGGATATTGTCAAAATCAATTCTTGAAGAAGGCCATGACTTATCAACAGCAATGATAAGACCGCCACCACGAGCATATCCCTGTCATTTCTATAAGTCGATTTATTATATAAGAAGGAATCATTTTTTTAGAAACGTCTCTTGAAGAATAAGAATTTTTGCTTCAACAAAAGTTTGACTCTTGAGCCACGATATTTTGTTCTTAATGTTGTGGCAGTTCCATTGAATAATAGAGTTAGAAACAGAACCCATAAAAAATAGGAAAAAAAGGACGAAATCTGAAAGAAAGACTTGGTTCAAGAGGGGGGGGGAGACACTTCAAAAAGTTTATGTAAGAGTGTAACAATGGTCATTTAAAACACCAATATCGTACGCTCTTAAAATAGAATAATTGCAAGACTTGCCTTCCTTATTTGTTGGCTTATTATTACTAGAATGACCATACTCTGGTCGATTTTTTTTTTCGGCTTTGAGAAGTAGTTTGGTACCCAGATCCTTTCAGGACAATTTCTTGTACAGTAGACAGGACTAATTTAGTCATGTTGCCAATGCTTGATGATATAATTTCTACAAAAGATCTTAAGGTTGAAGTTAACAGTTCTTCCGTCTTTAACATGTGTTGGTTAAGCATAATCATAATGTCGTCTTTGGAAATGTTATTCTGTAAGACAGGAGCAGCAGCCGGTTTAGCGATTGATGAGTAAGAAGTAGAATTCAAAGCGGCAGATTTATACTGTCACCGGGCTTCAGTAAAGGACAAATGGTTAAAGCACTTGAACTTCAAAAGTTTAATTTCTTCCAGTCTTTTTTGGGCAGTTAGGATCCGATATCATATGATTGAGTTTGCAGTTAGCACAAACGATTGATGAAGAGGAACATGACGTAGTTGGATGGGCTTCAGAGCACTTGCCACATCTAACGGAGTTGGGTCTGCAAGATCTAGTAAAGTGGTTAAACGCCTGGCAGTTGTCACACATTCGAGGATTGTCTATGAATAAGCTAATTTATTGATTAGTATACCAAATGCGGATTTCAGGAGGAAGAGTTGTCCATTATTTGTTACCAAAACTTTATCAGAGGTATCACTGTGCCGTTTGTGCGTTTAATAAATCGCCTAATTTCTTTTACTGATAAATCATTTTCTTGTTCTATTTCTTCAGCGATTTCTTGTAATAAAGTATCAGTTGGGATATCCAGGAGAAGAAATCTTGATGTAATGTTTTCTTATTGCAGAGAAAACTTCACGGGAATATTAAGAATTTTATCAATTTTAGATAATTCCAGGAGACTTTGTGATGCAAAGAATTTTATTCTGTCGGGTCATTTTAAGAAGCTCAATGTTTCTTGGTGAAGTTATTTTGACGCAAAAATGATCATTTAAATTTTTTGGATAACAACGAGGAATACATTTATGCCATTTATGGCACTGTAGGAAAAAGAGAAAAAGAAACTCCATTATTTGCTGCACGTTTAATTTCTTCTTGAGTGCTTATGTCAGCTTTTAAGAAGTTTGGATCCAAAGAAGACGAATCCGAAATATCCATCTTTAATTCAAATGAGGTTTGATTAAGCCTACATTTGTGGAACTTCCTAAGAGTTCTGATTCGCTAATCATGCAAATATAAGTATACAAATGAAAAGCTTATCCAATAAATGCAAAATCAGTTCTCAAACTGCAGAAAGAGGGGGGGGGGGAAACGCAAAAAACAATTAAAAGAGCAACGAACTCACCTCAGTAAAATTCACTCTGCGCCTGTAAACGTAAGAATCCTACATTTATTTATATTTAAATACTACTTCCAAAAAAAAGCTATTCGTTGCCAAATTGAAAATGGCCTTTTTTTTTCCGAGCCATACTTACAGATTCTGGCCTCTATTTTCAAAGAAAATGTCATCTCGATCTTTATGTAAAGCATAAAAATAACGTTAAATAAACATAAAAGCTACTTGGGTATACTTGTATAATATACGTATCTGTGTTCCTACTCCAAGATCAGAGATCTTGGTAATAGACGGATAGTGTTCTTTGCGCAATGTTATTAAGACTATTTTCTGATCTAAAATCGCATTAATTGAATAAAAAATATTTTAATCAATTAATTTTGTTTAGAATGCTAAGTATTTGTCGCATTTAAAATATTTAGCACAATTAGAAATGCTAAACTGTTGTGAAACACAGAAAGAAGCAAAATTTGTTTGGGAACAGATTTTTTTTTTTTGGATGTCAAAAATTATATATGAAAAATATCATTTTGTTAAAATATTTTATTTCTTCGTTGTTTAAAGGTAAACAATACTATATGGAATTAGCTATTTTTAACCAATTCAATATATTTCTGAAAATTAATTTTTTAAAAGTTGGAGAAACGGCAATTAAAAAACTTAAGATACTATCGTGCTGCCATCTAATGTTGATATTTAAAACTAATTGCTTCTCTGACTTCGTAAAATGAATGAAGCACATAATAAAACAGACTTTCTGATTAACAAATTATTGCCAAATAAAAAAAAAATTAGAAAACCTTTTATCTTTTCTCACTTCGATTAAAATGAGAATGGACTTTTTTGGACGCTAATTATATTTTTCAACACATGCATTTAATTATTAATGGTGAACTATTTTTAAAACAATGTGTTTCAAAACTCTTTCTGGTATTTGAGCACTAATTGAAACTGCGATACATTGTAAAAGAGGATAGCTGCACTAAAATCAGTAATAATCAGGATTGAAGTATACAGCAATTTAAGAGTTATCAAATGATGTTTCAACTTTTGAAAAAAAAAATTATATAATAATAAACATATTTACAGAATGTACTTGCAGAACATAATTTAATCAATGAATTTTATTAAAAAAGGTATTATATTTTTAATGAGGAAAAAGTGTATGGGTAAAGATTTAAAAGGCAAAAAAAAAAAAGTTTAAAGCTTTTTTAAAAATCTCCTTGCCAATTTCTTTTCGACATCAAAAATGCATTCCCAAAACATTTCTTGATACTATTTTCTCTTAAAAGATATTTTCATTCCCTCAATAATCATAAGAAAAATTTTTTATCTGCATTCAGCAGTTAATAACGAAAATAAGATTTTATAAATCTATTTAATTAATTTCATAAAGAGAAAGAAGGCGCTCCTTAAAAATACCTTTGCTTGCTGGCATTGGCTAAATTAATAGATTTGCTAAAATCGGTTAGATTAATGTCCTATTCTGAATCAAAACAAGGGCTATCCGGGCCAACCTATAGAGCCCTGGGTTGTTATCCTAGGGTGCAACAATCGGAGGGTGCAAATATAAAAGAAATTACAATAAAACATTTGAAATTCTAATGTTAATTTGAAAAGACTATACAAAACACTGTTTGTTAAGCACATCCATACACATGAAATAAACTGGTGGCACATTTAGATTGCCTATCTCTATAAATGTGGTGAATGCACCAGGGGATGGGGCGCAGAAATAAGTGCTTTGGCCTATAGGCGTAGAAGGGTATAAATCCGGCCATGAGGGCTATTATAGAAACAGATTTTGTATTTCTGAATCATTGTGAAAGGACGAGAACCATGCCTAAACCGGCAGATATTCCCTAAATCCACAGTCGCACAAAATTCGGGACGTTCTGTCTTCGACAAAATTAATTACAACAGCCGTATGTAATCAACTAATCTCCGATAAAATAAAGAGCAAGCGTTTCTCCAATTTTTCATAACATTTCTTTGTAATGAAATGTTTAGAAGCTATTTCAGCGCAAGCTTTCAGGATACTATCTATGGACATTGATAGTATATAAATTGTTAGGAATACGAGGCTGAGATAAATATTTATACGCTTTTATTCAACTTGACTTCTTTCAAATTTGTAAATATGAAATTTTATATTAGGTTTTTTTAATCATTTCTTAATGCACTAGAGTTCTGAAATTTCTTTTAGCTGGGTGTTCACGAAGAAAATACAATTTCATAACTTACTTATTAGTTGATCGATTGATTTTAATTAAATTCTGATTTCGCATATACGTGGTGCCATCTAGCACAAAATTTGAAGAAAAAAGATTTTTAGATCCCATAAAACTTATAATTATTAATAGTGAAACATTAATAATTATAATTATTAAAAAGTTATAAATAACAATAAAGAAGTTTTTAAAAACACGCTATTATGAGTGTACTAAAAAGTAGAAAAAAAATTAATTAAAAATATGGACGTCAGAACGTAACCGTAAAACCGCGAGGTATTGAAAGCACTACTATAAAGAAATTTAAGGCAAATGAATGTAATTAGAAAGGAAATTCTTAAACATTGATCAAAAATTAAATTGTACGATAAGTGGGATTAAAATTGAAGTTTGCTTAGATTATTTCCATCAGCACCTCGCACTCTTATTATTTTATTCTGACGTCCATGTGTTAGATAAAAACATTATTTTCTACTTTTTAGTGCACTTGTAAAAGTGTGTATTTTGTAACATTTTTTTATCATTTTTATTATTGCATGACCTAAGTTTTATTCAAAAATGAGTTCTAGACCGTAACAAAGTTATTTTATGAATGATTATTTTATTAAAGTCCAGTTTCTCAATGCTATACGAGGATTAATTTGAGATGAACCTTTGAATTGCAGTCGCCATCAGATGACGACTTGACACCTGATCTTGCACCCACGCTACAAACTTACACACCACACCAGCATGTAAACTCTTGAACCACGACGTCAAGTTCCCATATATACAATAGATGGATCTCGACAGTGGTGAAGCGAAGATAAATGACCACATTTTTTCGTTCTTTCATCATCTATACTATTAAAATTCGAACGTAAATAAACGTATGTATGTATCTATCTATCTATGTCCGGCTATCTTCTCACGAACCACTGAATCCTGAAATGAGCTGAAAGTACCAAAATATGGAAAATAATCCAAGGAATTCGTTCTGACCAATTAAATTTCGAAACTTCAATTAATTAAAAATATATTAATTAAAAAGTGTCAAAACGAATGAAATATGGTGCCGCCATCTATCGGCATCTCCTATAACTATCTGTCACATCGGTTGTTCTTGCATCTGGTTTGTATAAAAGGTTTTCTTTTTTTCTTTTTTAGGCAGCTCCCGCGTTTTGGAGTTTTGATTTAATAAACATCGGGAAAAAAAATCGTTTTCCAACATTTTTTCTATCTTTCTTTTTTTCGTCGAACGGTGTTTCATTTCGGAACATTTACATCTGTTGGGGAAAATATTATTTTTATTTTTATAAGTTTTTTCCCCATTATTATTCAAATACGGGCAAGACGAAAATATATGTTTGTGGTGTTTAATTTATCAGTTTGGTGTACTATTAAATCGTTTATCGTTTCTGTTTTTTTTATTTCGTTTTATTTTTTCTTTTGCAAAACAAAATATTATGCTAACCTGTTTTAATTTATAAACATTGGAATTCTCGCGTTTTCATTCAAGCCATACTGTTTTAAGGTAGTAAAAAGGCTAGAATCGAGAGTCTTAATCAAACAAGAGAGGATTCAAAACAAATTTAAGTTTGTGGGGGAAGCTCAGTGACAATATTTGTAGGGGAAAAAACAGAGGGGGGCATATGAAAAAATATGGATTCCAAGAAACGCTGGGTTATTAGCTATAAGGTAATTAAAAGGTTGGATTTAAAAATTTTAATTAAACAATATAGGATTCAAAGGAGACTTACGTTTTCGGGAGAAGTTAGTGACAATATATATAGAAAAAATAAATAGGAGGCGGGCATATGAAAATAAAGTAATAAAAAGACTAGATTTGACAGAATATTTACGTTTGTTGGGGAAATAAGTGACAATATTTGTTGAAAAAAGCGGAGGCAGGCCTATGAAAATATATGGATCACGAGGCCTCACGTGATCTCGCTTCTCTCCGCCCGGGAATATCCACTCTCAAGATTGCCCGTGATTGCCAATACTCAAGATTGCCCGTGCAAAAGTGACATGAACGCAGTAACATTTTGTCTCTATGGCGTTAAACACGCGTCTGGTGAAATGAAACAAGTTAAAGAGATGTAATTTGGTTTACATTTTTACCACCAGAATTATTATTTTTAATCAGATTTGGGACCAAATCTAACATCGGGTTGTCTGTCTGTCATATATGTCCATCGGTGTGTATGTGGAAACAATAACCTACATCGCAACAAACTAGGCGCATGAATTTCAGCATGCCAGCTTTACATCAGAATTATAGACACTTGTCAAAGTGTGGACCAAATCAGCCAAAGGAAAAGGTACTGTTCCAAAATGCATTCTCGATTCTCTTCACCCTACCACGAAGCACAAAATGCGCCGTATTCTGGAAGTATATGATAAAATCGATGGAAGAACACTCCCTCTTATTTTTTGTTGAAAGCGTAGCAAGAAATTTTGATTGTAACTCGAGAAAGCAAATGCCGTTTTTTGAAGTCGATAAAAATAATCTTTTACCTCTCTTCGAAGTAATGAAGTTCAGAGAAGCTGCATCACTTGACTCATCCGTTTGAACCGAAATACTGACTTTTAATTTTAGTTTATACAATGGAATTTGTGCAATTCGAATATTTTTAGTTTTAATTCTTCGATAATTCGATTTTTTTTTCTGGTCCACTGAATTTCTTATTAACAGAATGTTAAAATATCGCCCACAATTCGAATTTATTTTGGTTCAGTCGGAGTCAAAATTCACAAATAATAATTTTAAAAATCCAATTTATACATTCAAATTGTTTTTATTTGTTAACTGCGCCCGTATATTGTGTCTAGCGTATCTTTTTTCCCAAATTTTATGTAGAGATGTATTCAATCAAAAAAGCCATAAAAAATTTCTCTAAAAGCCTTTGAACACGTTTGATGTAAATTGCACCAATTAGTTCGAGGTTTTATTATTGTAATCAAAATGTTGTATTTATTTAAACTATTTTCACAATTAATGTTTTTCAAATTCCAATGCTTATTAATCTATTTATTAAAATTACTTACCGATTATTTATTTATTGAAACATATTAAAAATAAATCCTTACTGCCATTTTTAGCTTAAAAATTGTCATTTTCCTTTTCTATATTCAATTTTAGTCCCAGTTTTTCTTAATTCGAATGTTTATTGTGGATCGATTCGCTTTGAATTGAACAAACTCCATTATATCTAAAATTATTTTAAAATAAATTCCTTATTATGTTCTATGACACGTCTTTTTCCCTTTCACTGCACATCATCTTGTATATTATCACTGCATATTTTCTCTAGTTTAACAAATGCAGTCTTATAAGGTCTCATCCAGTCTATAAATAGCATATGAAAATTACTCACCATTGATGTCAAATGAACGGCACTATTTTTAAGGATTTCCGGAAGCCAGCTATCGGAAGTGGTTTCCGCCTCAGATGAAAGTGGATGTAATAGTTAAGGAAAAGTATCGAATGATTAATGGAACTTTCTTACAAAGCAGAGCACAATGCATCCCGTTTCAACAGAAAAGCAGACTCATCATACCATTGTGAAATGTCTTCCATCATCGTTAATCTTATTTTAATCAGAAAGATCCCCCCCTTTTCAAATTTTGGTCTACGGAACCAAACATTATAAAAATGATATATTTTCATAGCTTACAAATCGCGATTAAGTAAATTGCCTACAAAAATGGTATAAGGAGGATATGTTTATAGCCGATTGATGGTCATTAACTATATTGCCAATAAAAATCTAATAATGAAATAATTAATGTTAAAAAATCAAAGAATTAACTGACATCAAATGCGACATTTTATTGATACACCATTTTTTTACTCTCTCGTAAACAAAGTACAAAAAGAGAAAGTACTGTAATTGTCACAAAATTCGACCTCGCGATTTTGAAGAACCGCTGTTTTAAACTTCCCCCGTGTCAGAAAATACTATTTTTGAAATTATGTGAATACACGAGACAATTACAAGGGAATTGTAGAAAGTTGCCTAATGGTCGTCACCAGCCTGAGCACAAACCCTTCCCGGAGGAGGTATGCCCCGTCATCGGAAATGTGGCTAACGCAACCACACCCTCATTAATTGACCCCTAGGGGAAGTGAGAACCCGCCTACACCTCTGGCAATTTCTCATCCAAGTAATCATGGTGCAGCCTCCCCCCTGGGGATATGGATCATGCAGAAAGTAGTTCCATGACCAATTTATAATATGCAACTGCTACAGTGTGTATGTGTGCCGATAAGTTCGAACCCTTTGTAAGACAGGAACATCATTTTTAGGGGACACAGCTATGCAGATGTGTCAAAGTTTTGATAATGTTTAAAGAAATAGATATGCCCATCTCACGTAAACTGTACTCAATCACACCATTTTAGGATCTATAGAATATGTAAATGCCGACATTCACTATCAAGTCTTTGATATGTACAGTGGACAAATCATGAGGGTGTCAATGATGCGATGCACAATCCAAAATAAACAACTTGACAATAATTGTTCCTGTGACACTGTCCATCCCCATTTGGCTACTCCCTGCAAACCTTGTCTGAGAAATATTCCATCAATTCCCCATTACAGCTCCAAACTCGTTCCCTCGGACTTGCAACTTTTTTATGTACCTTGAGGATTTCCTTTTGAAAAAGAGGCTGTGAAACAAGCTGTTACAATCTAGTTGTTGTCACACGCAGCATTATTCTTCAAAACAGCAAAAATATGCCTCATTATGATAAAGTGTCTCAACATGGATGATAATTATGTCTAAATATAGTCCAATGCATGCACCTTAAATAGAAATTAAGTGCTTTGTTCCATTACATTTTGTGTTCTTTCAACTGGTTTGTTTTTTCAACTAATTAAATGATACCTTCTAATTTGAGAATGGATTGTCATTTTAATTCAGTCGAGAACCAACCTAAAGGACAGTTCAAATGTTTATGAATTCCACATAATATTTGTATCGAATTACAGAGTCTCTGAATTTCTGTTTTAGTAAGTTTAAAATTGCGATAATTTGATGCATGTATGGCATATGGGCAAACCAGTTAAGGGGTTAATTGGCCAACAAAACTTAATTTCTGGATGCCCTAAATAAAAATGATAAATACAAATTTTAGTTACATAATGAATTTCTATAAACAACAACAGCAACAAAACCCCATTATAATGCATGATTTTTATTCATGAAAAAGAGAATGGTAAAAATAATTTTTATTATAAAATCACATATTGACTACACATTTTACAAAATAAAACATTCTACGTTGGTATGTTTCCAACAGCTAAAAATTTCTCATATACAAATAGCAAAGAAAAACATATGTATAACTATAATTTTATTTCATCCCAACCATTATACATAACAGATATCAATAAAAAATTTCTATACTAAATAAAATAAAAACATTTATGTTAAATTATTTTAAATACGACATTTTGATTTTTTAAGAATTCAGATTTAGTTATTATATAATTTTTAGATTATAACATCTTTGTCAATAATAAGCTTTAAAAAAGAATTACTGAGAAAAGAAAACCTATAATTGCACTAACTCGTGGCATTTTATAATTCGCGCTAGGCAAAATCTTTTACAAACTAATTGGATAAAAAACAGATTGGAAACTAATTAAATAAAAAATCTTCACATAAAACATCATATCATGATCCAATAGCTCCCTTTTATTATTTAAAAGATTTAACCAACATAATAAAAATGTATAACATATTTACTACAACTTTGTTCATCAAAAATTGCACAAAATATTCAAACATTTAGTTTCTGGGATCAAGTTTCACTCTTACTTAGTGCAATCAAACGATACATGAAACAATAAACTGTCTAACAACAACTTTACATACTGTATTTATAGTACACATAATTGTGTTTTTAAAATAAATATTTCCATTTAATTCTTGTATTTTTAAAATATTTATATTTTTGGAATTCATAATCTGATTTGTTTATATAAAAATTCTAAAAAACATTTTCTTTGGCCCCAACATTTATTTAATTTTATTTTAATCTGTTTAACTACATTTAGGAACATCTTTTTTGTTAATATGTTACAAATGTAACATATCTGTATAAAATTGCAGTTTAACAGAAAAAAAAAAAGCGATGTGGAATATTTCTGTACATTCAATTAGAAAATATTTCTTTTCTAAAATATATATTTAGGTAAGAGCTAATAAAAAAAGCATATACAAGTAAAATATGTATTCCTTGAACATTTTACTCTATATATACAAAGCTAATATTCAGCAAATATCTACATGAATTGTTAATTTCAATTATTTTCCCTACATCTATCAATCAAATTTTTACAAAATATGTACAGAAATATCAAAATGTAACTAATGCAGTCTTAAAAACAAAATACCAGAAAAGTATGAAATATAATTCTGAGAGAGAAAGGTATTGAGAAAATATACATCTAACAATGAAGAATTAGTGACAGATTTCATGCAAATAGAAAAATATCAAATAAAATGCTATTTAAATATCAAAATTATTTGTACATGGAAAGTTCTTTTTCTCAAAATATGTAACTATACTGCTGAAGAAATACATCAGACATAGATGAAGAAGACATATATTCATTCGTACTGTTGTCAAAAATTATACTTTTATGTGATATGTCTTAAAGATTGAAAACTTATTACTTCATGAAAAGATTGAATGTAAATATCAAAGATTAGTAAGTACAGCAGCATAAAATATACAATTTCATATTTAAAAATACCTTGTTTAAGAAATCATTGCACATTTGTAACCTTTTACAATTACATTATAGTATTTTATATTATTATCATTACATTATTTGTTACAAGTACATTATAGCAATATTTTTCAGCCTTTCGTGTCTTTTGCACCTCTTAGAAGTTTAAATGATATGCATTGGACTTAAATTAACAGTTAAGAAATGTTAATATATGGGAATAAAATCTTTCATATAAAGTATGATATGGATATGTAATACAATCCTTTAAATCTTTTGAGGGCAGCCGCATGAATAACGCTATAGAAGGTGGCATACCTGTATGACAGTCGTCCTCAAAAGGTTAAAGATGTTTAAAAAATGTTTTTAGATATTTTAACAAGTAGAAAAGATTTATTGACATGTGCTGTAAATAAGAAGTTCAAAAATTGTGCTTTATAATAAAGAGCAGTTCAAATGACAAAAGTACTTTCCTCTGACACAATCTAGTTATGCTAGCTTTCAAATACAATTAAATAAAACACAAAAAATATGATTAATCTTTTGAATATTCTCAAAATATCTTTTTGTAAATTAAATTTGCTGGAATTGCAAAAATTTTGAAATGTGATAAAAAAAAATAATGGCATTTATTGAAAGCATATATCTCAAAAATAGAATTGAAATACAAATATTATTGTTGGAGATATTATAATCTAAAGATTGACATGAAATTTGATTTTTGTATGAACTTCCGTCACTCAAAAGTGTCCTATTTTTTAAAATTCAATTCAAAGAAAGTAATCAACAGCAATTTTTATTTGTACTACAAAACTCTATGATGACAAGTCAAAATAAATAATAGCAGACCTTATACAAGAGAACAGAACGAGACAGAAGACTGAAACTTCCATAAATTTTAAAGATAAAATTTATTTTGAAAAAAGCACAAATAAGTTAAGTAGGGGAAACAATACAAAAAAAGTTGAAAAATCCTGATTTGTAACCCTCCAAAGGGTTAATTATTCTGAAGCACTAATTTTCAGGTATGAGAAATAAGCCTTTAAAATAGATAAACCAAGTTTTTAAATATGAAATTGAATCTTTGAAATATGAAGAATGTTGATGCCTGCAGTTGCAAGAAAAGGTAAATTAAAAATGAATAATCTGATTTGGAGTTGAATATGAAAAATGGAAAAGGCTGGTTTGAGCCTTTGAAGTATTAATACCAGCATTAAATTAAAACCTTAGAAATTATTAGAGTAATTTAAGATAGCAGTATATGATTCAAAACAATGTCATGTGATAGCTCATGTTAAATACACATTTACAGTAAATTTAAATACATGGCAAAAGTTTGACAAGCAAGAATTATGAAAATACAAAGACTAGCAAGCAAACCCAAAAATTCAGTATACATAAAAAAAAAATGTAACTATACTAAATTTTTTTTTAGAAAATGAAGAAAAACACTGCATAAAGAGCAACAGAATGAAATGTCAAAGTAATTTATAATGGAACAAAGTAAAAGTATTAAGTAAATAAAAGATCATATGCAAATGAATTCATTGTGTTTCTATCAAGGGCTTTAGAGAAAAAAAAGCAACAGAATTTATTTCAGAAGTTCATTTTCAGAGCACTGTACAAATAGGCTGAATGGCACTGAAATACATATGCTCTATGATTACATAAAAATTTCATATTTAACAAGCAGCTTCCAGGCCATTCTTTTTATTCAATGTTATTCAAGGGAGCTTTTCAATAACACCAAACCTATCCCCCAAATAATATAAAACAGTACATTTTTAGATATATTTTACATTTTGCTCAAGATAATTAAATAATTGCACTCTATTTATAAGAAAAGTAGATTTTTACTTTACGAAAACAATAAAATTTATTCACAGTAGAACATTTCTGAAAGGTGTTTAAAATATAAAACAATAAGATTTGATTTGTATTTATTTGTACGTCACAAACATTTTATTTCAGAGGCAAAATTTCATTTAATCTATAAAACCGAACATTAACAAAATGAATAACAAAATAAAATCCCAAAACAAAAAGTGTGATACAGAGAATGCATTTGTACAAAATCATTCACATTATCAAGACAATTTACAAAGAGGAATTAAGGTTAAGGTAACTGCACCCTAAAATGATATCAAACAAAAATGCCTGACAATAGAAACGTTTTGTGAAAAAGGAAATTTATTATACTGATCCATTAAGGAATTTCTATAAAAAACTTTGATCTGAAGTAATTTTAGAATGCAAGAAAACAACCTAGCAGAACAGCTAAATTCTCAACTATATTAGCCAAATGTTTCAATCAATAAGGTATGACAAACAATAAATTATGCAATCTGATAGAAAAAAAAAATCAAACTAATTGTAGTCATGAATCGATATTAACCACTTAAGGACCGAGCTATTTTGTAATCTATGGTATTTAGGACCAGTTAACTCGGGTTATGTCCTTAAGTGGTTAAAACTGTCTGAAAATTGTAATGAGAAAACAATAACACTAGCTGCCTTATAAGTTTCTGACAGTTTTTTAAACCAAATTCAAAACTAAATAAGCTCAAAACACTAGAATAAGTGTGACAAGGAACATTTTAAAAGCAGAGAAAATAAAACACATGAACAATGCATAAAAAAATAATAAAGACTGCATAAAATGTAGGCCAAGTGTGATTACTATAAGAGACGAAGAAAAGTAAGAAATGAGGAAGTAATAATGCCACATCTTTTAATGGTAAAATGCATATGTAATGCCTATTTAAAACTAAACATTCAATTTTAAAATATAAATGAGGAACAGAAAAAAAAAAATCAATCTATTGGAATTATTATATAAACTTATTCGAATAATTTTAATTTTGATTGATTTTTCTACAGCTTCTGTCCTTTTATTTTCATGTTGTATAATACACAACAAGGTGATAGAAAAATACATTTAAGTATATTACTGTATATTTAATAGCTCTTAACAAATTTTTGAAAATTTATTTTTAATTAAATCTGATAAGAACTATATTGGAGAAAAATCAAAAAGTATAGCTTTGGTAAAAATCTAATGATTCTGCCATTCCTACATAAGAAATATAGATTTTTTTTTTCCCCCCCTTTCATACTGACCAGCAGCACATTTCCAATTCACGTTAATATCATTTTTAGAAATTCAAAAATATGACTAAAAATGTGTAAATATATTCAATTATTAAACAAAAACAAGATTACAAACAAAGAATTATTACAAGAAATTGCTAAATTATCACAAGTAAAAAAAATAACGCATTGATACCAGAAAAAGATTTTTCATTAAAGAAGGAAATACAAAAAGAGTAATACAAACAAAGTATTATAATAAATTGCTAAGTTATCACAAATAAAAAATAAATGAAGCTTTTTTTCCCCCTTTTTTCCAGAAAACACTTTTTACTAAAGAAGGAAATACAAATATATATTTATGCATACTGAATCATTATCCTTAGGAAGTCAATTAATAAACTATTAGAGTATAACTACAAATGACAAGCTATGATCCACTATACCTTATAAATAATAAGATAGTGTAGATCATTGAATATATGTTTGTGAGCAATTGGAATTACAAAATGAAAAATACCAGAGACACAAAAATATTGATTTATAATTAAATGTGTTTGTATTGGATTATTCCACTAATAAATGCAAAAGAAGAAAAATTTAAATGTAAAATGAAAACACTAAGAAAAGCATCAATATTTCATTTTTAAATGATGTGATATGTAGAAATTCACCATACCAATTTTTATTAAAAACTAGCGCGTATGACCCACATGATAAGCATTTCAATCACAGAAAGCTGAGATTACAGATATAATGTTTCAAGTAGTAAGATATAAGAAATAAACAATATCTAGTCTAAAAGTAATTTTATATTAAAATTTGTAATCTTGTACTTTTTCTATTTTTTTGTATGTGTGTGGGTGTTTGCAAGTCAAAGAGAATTCACAGATTTATATAACACTGCTTAATTAGTAAGAAATTCTTAATAACATGCATAAATTAAATAAAGTGTAAGTAAAATTCCGAAACCTATCAGGTAGTTAAACAAATTTTCCTATAAAATGATATATATTGCCATCACTACTCATGTAGACATCACTAGAAAATGCATCAAGCATTAACAGATTTAAAAAATGTATATATTTGGCAACAATGACTATATCTAGCAAAAATATTTCTGTTAAGATTTGACACTGACATAATACAGTCACATTACATTTAATTCACAAAAAATATGTAAGCATAAACATTTTCACACAATTCTGACAGAAAATAGAAAGTAAAGCATAAATATACAGCATAAATAATTATCTTATAAGAATACATATTATAGTAAGAAATACTTGGCTTTATATTTATAAAATAGAAAAATAGCTTGTTTAATGAAAAATTCCAAATAGGTTTCATAAAAATAATATATGTTGATCATTTACAAAAGTAAGGGATGTCATGTTTGATCATAGTTATAAGTATAATGGTCCAAGGCAATTACTACAAGTTTCACTTTTTTTTTATATATTAGAATATTCATTACATTAAAAAATTTCTATAGTTCTCACTAGAGCAATATATATTTTGTTTTCTGCTAAAATAACAATATGACTATCTATCAACATTTTTAATTTGATCATGATATAATTTACTGAAGCATCAACTGATTTATATTTTTTTGTAGTATAGTATCTTTCACTGCACTAAAAACTACTTTTATATTTTCAGTATCAATAGCAGTGGTAAAGTGATAGTAAAATGGCTTCTTACGGTCCCTTCGTATACTTTCAAACATGTCAACAAAAAATAATTGCACCGATTCAACATCAAAAGGATCTCCTTCGAATTCTGGGAAATATTGGCGAATGTCCACATCACGACGTGGCAACTTTTCTTGCAATAAATCTGTTTTGTTCAGGAACAGAATCACAGAGACATCTGAAAAATATCGATTATTGATTATAGTGTCAAATATGTTTCGGGATTCGACAATGCGATTTGTAGTCCGATCTTCCAGAAGAACTTGATCAAACTCTGATGAAGAGACCAGAAATATTATAGATGTCACATCCTCAAAACACTGCACCCACTTTTGTCGCTGAGAACGTTGTCCTCCAACATCAACAAAGCGAAATGGAATGTTATTGATCATCACGAGGTATTCAGAGACAGTCTTTGTAGCTGCTCGTGAATGTAGGATATCCAAATTGGATGGCATATAAGCCTAAAAAATAAAATTCCAATAAATAGCCATTACAGGGGAGGAAAAAAATAATTTAAAAAATGGCATCATACATAAATTTTATTTAAATATCTAATACATCAAAATAATTTTACATTTAAAAAAAATTGAAATTTTCACAGCTCTGAAGTCATGCCTCTTGGTGTATTTGCCATATATTTCTGCCATGGAAGTAAGAAACAGAAAAATTTGTATAAGAGCTTGAAATAGAAACTCATTAAATAAAACATTGCAATGAATAAGGGTAAGTAACATCAGGGACATAGAATATTTTTTGCTTCCTTGTGTTATTTGGAGTTAAAAATTGAAATAAATGAACTATTTTGAGTTTATGGCGCACCCTAAGAGTGTAACCTGAGGCATATATATCTCCTTGCCTGAAACTGAACACCAACAAACAACATATCAAAATTGACAGTTGTAACCTGAAAATTAAGGATAAGAACAGGGAATAAGCATTTTCTATAAAAGGAACTATTGAAGATCTTGTAAACTAAATTACAGTGGCAGAATATCAAAATAATCCAATAATAATACACACACATATTTCAAAAATGGATTCTGGATAATTTTACCAGGGAAAGGGATGACAGACAGCGAGTACCATGAGTGCTTTTCTGGTCTTCTTTGCTAGATCTGACCTTTGTCCATTAAGTGAATTTTTTTAGTCAGACTTTTCCGAAGTGAATATTCATTTTTGCTCTGAATTGAACTATTTTATTTTAATACAAAACTTGCATATTAACTGTTCACATGACTAGTTCAAGTGGCATTAAAGCTCTCAGGAGTGCAGTAAGCAGACTTTATATATTGTTATTAAATTTTGTGACCAAGACGAAGAAAATGGAGAATTAATTACACCAATCACACATCCTACAAAACAGGCCACCTAAATTGTAAGTTAGGCTAAGTAAAATGTTAATATTTCTTCCTCCATTTTTCACTTCACCTTTATTTTAGTGAAACCAACTTCACCTGAAGCATGCACGAAAAAACAGGGAGGTTTTGTTCCTGAATCTAAAAATGAACAATATTCTGTTTGATACAATTCAGGGGCAAAGTCTTTACCTAAACTGTTTGAATAAAACCCATTAATTTAGTCTTTATATAATAAATATCAATAAAAGCTAAATCCCAGTTACTGTTTTTTCCTCCTACAAGTTTTCAATTATATTTATATTTTAAATTTTTAATACATGCATATTAAAGTTACTTTGTCAATCACCACACACTGATACAGCCTGAATGGACAGGTGAAAGGTGACCACTAGTAATGGCACTTAACATGCTAATAATTATAAATGGATGATAATGATGAAGCTGTTTGAAATGTATGCTCGCTCATGCTGCATACCTAAACAGCAGTAAATATATGATTATACGCAAATTCATTTCAATATGCAAGCATCATAATTCTGAATGAGATGTTATATGTCTTTATTTTTCAGTATTGTTAATAGCAACCATCAATTTCTAAATCGTCACTTAACAAGCAACACCACCAGTCTCAAAGAGAAAGAAAAAAAATGAATTTTTTACAACTAAACATGAATATTTCGGAATTTTTTTCACATCTGGTGGGAACATGCAGTCTCATGTTATTCATAAGAACAAAATTGAATTCATTGAAATAATGAAGCTTACTGATGAAAAACTTATTTCTTAAAAAAAATGGTTAAAACTACAATAAAATTTCTGTCATTAAAAATAAAACAATATGTAACATTATTATTAGTCATTGAACTTACCGGACTAGCAAGTCTGCTCAAACTTTCAAAATAATAGCGTACATTATCACCCTGAAAAAAAGAAAGGAAAATTGTGATAAATCAATGACACAAAAAAGATTACAGTTGTTCAGATATAAAATTTAATTCTTTAAATGACAATTAAAAAAATAAAATTTCACACTACGAACAACAGAAGTATCAGAATAATAAAAAATAAATAACCATATAAATCTTATTATGAAATTTTGTAATGGAATAAACATGCATCAAAAGTACAATTAATAAAAGCATTATAAAAAAGTAATTTAAAATTCAAATGAATGCATATTGAATATGAAGAAATTATTAAATTGTTTGTAGGGTAAAAAACTATTTTTGAGTTTATTTAAAGGTTAAAAAATATGCCAAAAATAAAAGAATGTCACCTAACCTATCACTAGAAGGGTAATATTTTGCGGAAATAAAAACAATAAAGGATAATTAAGATTATATAACTTAATAAGTTATAACAGAAACCCAGCCTTGTCCAACTAAGTAACTTATCTCCATTTTCTACTAACAAACCAATATTATTTCAAAGCAATTAAAACTTATAAGAGTTAAAGATGTTTCAGATACTGCATAACTAAAAAAAAAAACTTTAGATCATATAGTTATAATTTAAGTTTTTCAATAGTTTAATGTAAAGGAAGCACATTTAAAGGTGACTGAAATATTGTATAGTAGGTAATAGTATTCAAAATAGTAGGTACTTATGATCAAGCAGATTGCTACACAATCCAAAATTGGAAATAACTTAAATTCTTAAATTATAATGAAAATAACTCCTATAAAATTTTCAACCAAAATGCTGTATAAGCACACAAATGATATGTTTTCAAGATTAAATTAACAACTGAAAAATTAAATAGACTGAATGAAGGAACTTCAAATAATCAGGAATATACAGAAAATACATGGTTCTAAATCTCTAATATTAAAATCTTCTCTTACAGGTAGATGCTACAAAGGGCTGCACTTGCAGCAGTAGCACAGGCTGGTACAACTGCCACACCAGTAAGCAATTAGGAATTCACTCTTCTCATTGAACTATCCTATCACCTGACTGATTGTTTTACTTCACTGCCCTAATCAGTCACTCCATGCATTAAGGGTAGATTGACTGCTTACGAGGGAAAACAAGAATAGTAACTCCATGGAGGATGAAGAACACCACAGATATTAATCTTTCAGAAAGTTGAAAAGAAGTGAAAGCACTTTCCTGTTTCTTAGTCAAAATTCTAACTTTAAAAGGACGTTTGAGTTTTCTTCTAACCAGTAATCTAAAAGTTAATTAGTTTAATAAAATAAAAAAATTTCAAATTCTTTGAAGTTTCAAAAAAAAAAAAAAGGTTTAACCTATTAAAAGACCGAGCCCATATGATTGTGCGGGTTGGACATTAGCTTATATTTCTGCCTCCTGGCTAACTGTATGCAGTAAATAATGGAAGAATTAATTTTTCTTGTTTCCAGAATCTCTACAAATCTATTTTTCTCATTAAATGGCAGATGCCACCCATTTTTGTGTTGTAGTCTACGTTTAATCAATTGGTTACAAAAATATGGTCTGGTCTTAAAGGGTTAAATGGAAACTTGTAAGAAAATATAGTCTGAAAACTGAAGTATCAGTCAACTGCCTAAAGGCCTCCAACATTCTGTTTCTTGCCATTATTGTTGAAGCATTTTAATCTAGTGCTTTTATTTAATCCACAACAGCAGTACACTCAAACCTTTGCAGATTAGTTTGGTCCAATTTTTTTTGCAGTTGACAGCATGACTCCACAGCCCTGGCAAATTTTGTGTTAGAGTATTTATATTGTGTAAAAAAAGATGGTAATTTTTTGCCACTTTTTAAAAAATTACTTTTAAATTTTTCTCATTTGCAAGATACTGAAATCAACTCTCCTGGAAATGACCCACAGTTAAATATTTATTTTATTTCTGTTTTTCTTAATATCTGTTACTTAAAAACTATAAAAGGTTAAATGCATCAGTAAAAAATATTTGGTTTGGAAGTTGGGGGAGGAACAAGGGGACCCTGAACTTGTATTACCTACAGGTCACTACAGCGCTTAATCCAGCCTCGCTGGCAGTGGCGCAGGGACCGGGGGAATACAGATGCTCCAGGTGCTAGTTTTAGGGGGTGCCACGGAGTCAAAACATTACAACATTTATGACATTTTAAAAGCAAAATACAAAGTCATTAAAATAATATCATGGCCTGGTGCTATTTACTCTTGCTACATCACTGGCCAATTTTGACAGAACAATAATGTGTTAATGTCACTTTTTTAAGTCAAATGTGATGAGGGGCAAAAAAATACCATACTCCAGGTGCCATTTTTCAAGCTAAGCCTCTGAAGATGATGGAAGAGAGGAAGGGGAAAAAAATCATATTTTATGACCCAGTGAAACTTACCCTTGGTACATCATTACCTGCAGGGGCCCACTAATGGGAAAGTACGAAGTTGAGTTTGCAGAATTTCATATCAAATATTCATTCAAATTGTATATAAAGGAATAACTCTATAAATTAGTGTAATGACGTAACTTCAAATAGTATTAATGCAACGAGTTTATAATTATAGATATTGAAGAAAGATATTATTACACAGATCTCATGAAATAAGATGGGAATTCAATAATAATAATAAAAATTAATGGTAAGTTGAGGAGACATTTTTCTGATATAGAATTTTATTAACCGTCTTTAAAGGATCAAATCTATGAGTAATATTTATAATATGAAATTATAGATCAAATTTCTATGGAATAAAAAGGACATTGTTTCTCGGTTCATTTTTGGTATTCATTCCGAATCTGCAAGAAGTGCACCAAATTCAAAACAAGTCAACTTTAGCAATGAAATCATATAATTTTGTTGCATTCTTTTTAATATAGCTTTGGAAAAAAATTATATTACTGCAGAATTAACATTGCAAATCTACATGGCTTCAAAACTCCTTACTAAAGATGAGTTTGAAGATTTAAGTATTTATGTGATTCATAATATCTAAATTATACATAAAAGTTACATTGCGCTACAAGTGGAATATTCTTGCAAAGCTTGTGTTGGAAAAACTACACAGCAAAATAATTTGATTGACACTGTTATATTATTTTGAAACTAATTCTGTTCCTTACACTGGTAACTTTTAGATATTTGATTGAGACTGTGACTTAAGAAAAAATAAATCTTAAATTATGTTAAAAAAAATCTTTTCTCATAGAACTTGGAGATTTTAAACAACAATTTACGTTTCGTTTGATTTTAGTAAAACTAATAAAAATTAGGAACACAAGATTCTTCTTGGGGAACTTAATCTCCACTTCTTCTTAAATAGAAAAGTTTATCAATTGAGTGATTTTTTTTTATTATTTTGAGCAATTTATTTTATTGAGAGGGTACAAAAATGTATTGTGTATCACAAAGGAGAATTTTTATCAACTCAATGATTAAATGTTTAGGAGTCAAAGAGTACAAATAATTTTTACTTATCAAAAAATATTTATATTTTGGGGTTTCTCCAAAATTTCAAAAATCATATGAGCAGCATACTGAAGAAATCTAGGCATTACGAAAGACTTAAAAACTGATAAGAGAAAAAATATGAAGGCAATTTGAAATGGAACCTTAAAAACACAAGTAAAATAATTTATTTTGAAATTCCAACTTCTGAAACACATATATACCATTAACATAAATTTCAAAGAAGTATGAAAATTTAAATAAAGATTATCAAATTGATAATATGAAAACATACTTCTAAAATCTTTTAGGAATGTAAACAGACATTAAAACTAAAATAAGACAAAAAATGAAAGCATCTACAAACTACCAACATTGAAATAGAAAATAAGGGAAAATATATCTTACTAGTTGGAACTCTCTTCGCCGATCGAAAGCTGTTCTAATCGCCTGGTCTTTCCATAGTTCTTGAACAGAATAGGCAAAATCTTGGAAAGTTTTCAAATCTAAATACATGTTATTATCATACATTAAAATATGATTGGCATATTTGGCACTTTCAGGATTTTCCCACCGAATGCCAAGCTTGATTCTAGCATCAACAAGGACTTTCATTCCTTTAATAGTGTTCTGATATATTGTTGATTTATACTGCACTACAGATTCATTATCAAAATTATCACCATGAATTATTTTCATTTGCTTCAAAAACGTACTCTTACCACTCTCGCCTGCACCAAGCAGTAACAGCTTCACTTGTCTCCTCATAATATTTTTGTCTTTTTTAAGCATCCGATCAATTTTTTTGCTCCTTCTTCGCTGTATTGCTTCATCGGGGGTATATTTCAGGCGAACACAACACGAGCAATGCCTCCAAACATCCGCCATACTTGTTTTGATCCCGCCCAGACTGATTCTGTTCCGAACACAGCGCGCACTGGTTTATTATTTTTTCTTGCTCTACGTGACGTAGAAGATAACTAACTGCACGACTTCCTGCAGTGGCAATGTTACCTTCGGAACGAAGATTCACCGCACTTGACACTTGTTAAGGACAGTTACCGGAAAAGGCGGTGCATTTCTCGTTCCCTTCCAAAGAGCAGTTTTAATTATTCTTTTAAATGTCAGAATACTATCCTGTATTTTTAAGAAACGCTCAAGTGCCTCAGGCAAATCGCTGAGATGTTTCTGTTTTTTTTTCTTTTTTTTAAATATTAAGCTTTTTTTGAAGTTCAATGTTACATTTTGCTATATATTTCTTCTAAATTTCTCTTTTTATTTATAATTTCATTGAGAAAATAATTCTAATTTTTCTATTAAGTATAAGTTTTTTTTTATGTATCCGTGTGCATTAACTAACTTGTTTGTGCATTAGTCAAAAAACTAAAATACAGTATTTTTTATGTACAAACTGATTTTTGGTCTTTTATTATATTTTTTAGCTCCAGTGAAATATCAATTTTAATTATTTTATTAAATATCAGAATTCATGTTCAGGTGTATTACAGAGTTGATTGTGCGTTTTGTCAAAAATCAAAAGTTTAGAATTGTTTAAACTCATTCTTAGTAGACGTTATTTTTATTTTTTCATATTATCAAAAGAGAAATTTTAATTATTCTATTAAATATCATAATTCTATCTGTATTCAGATACATTTTTGAGGTGCTTATGCACTTGCTAAATATTAAAGATGTAAAGTTGTTTAAATTGATTTTTCAGTCTCTGATTTTTATATTCTAATTCAGCTGAAAAGCAGTTTTAATTATTATGATATTAACTGTCACAATTTTATCTATATAATGGATTTATTATTATTGGTGACTGCGCATTTATGAAAAGCAAAAGAATCTAGAACTATTTAAACTGATTCTTTAGTCTTAATTTTTTGTTTCTTGATATTTCTTGAAGACTCATAGGAATCAACGCAAATTCTTCAGAATATATTTGCATAGGTGATATAAGGAACAATTTTTAACACAATTAATCAGCAGATAACTATTAAGCTTGTTAATTTTTCTAATAAAATTATTTGGAAAAATGGCCAAGAAAGTTTAAATCGAAAAATTTGGTTAAAATCATCATTATTGGTAATACATCAAAGAAATTCTCAAAATGTCCGATGTGATTTATTTATTTTGTCTCAACATATTTAGAGCAAAAAAATAAATTTATTCCCATATTTCAGAAAAAAATTTCGGCCAATCAAATTGGCATTTTATAAATAATTTTAAACTTAAAATGTTACATTTTCCAAAATGAATAAATTAATCAGTTAATGAGACAAGAATTAAAAAAAAAATTGAATAAAAATGCGTTAATTCTTACGTACTGATAACAACTTTTTGCCATCGGGGAAATTTTTCTTGAGGAAGTTTTAAATATCGGCTTACATGATATAAATTTCGCACCATTTGCAATCAGGATATGAATATAAAGGCTTTAGCCTCTAAAAACAATTCGAATCTAAACGAAAACATATTTATTATATTCAGAAATCTTAACTTAAAATAGTTTTACAATTAAATTTATCGTAAAGCATGATTTAAATTTCGAAAAGAATGTAGGTGGAACTGATTTAATATGCTGTTTTTCAGTGATCAGGAACATCTCCAACGGATGCGAATCCCGACAGCTGCTGTTAAGCTTTCTGATCTCTATATTTGTTAAAATTCTTCTATTAAATACAAATCTTTCTATGGCCGAACGCAAATGCTCTGCACGTGTTACACAATATTAATGAAAAGGAAAAGAAAGTTATCAGATATCCGATGCTGGCATATGGCCAATATTTGCTTAGATTCTCTTTATCTAACTAAAAAAATCTGAACATAATATTCGACAGTTTATCAATAGACGGAACTAGTAGTCTGACAATGAAGGCAACTTTTGCTAATAGGAAAGATATATTTAATTAATGCTGCTCTATGTTCATAAAATATTCCATAGTCAAAGCTTTATTTTATTACTCCTTATTTAACGGCTGGATTCTGATAACACGATCGGAAGTGGATTGGTTTGTCTGGTCTACGTTACTCTTTGAAACTACTAGGCGGGTATTTTGACACGGACTTCGTAAATATCAATCATGGTCAGATGAAGAGGACGACACCTGAACCAGTACTCGCTCTGCAAAATTTTACTTTCCACTAGCGTAAGAAGCCTCAATCCCAACGGCGAATTTAATATGCACCAGATCAAGATAAACGGCGGAATCGAGTCTCGAATCGATCCTCCGAAGCCGAAACTCAACTTCAAGCCACTGTGTCCCGTTCAACGACCGAGTCCACCACTACGAATTGGTCTGCAGGCGATTAATCTGCTCATATCTAATTAGAAAATAAAGGAAACAAATGCTTAAAAGTTGGATTATAATATTTATTTATTAGTGTAAATAAAAAAATGTTTATGATACAGAGATAGAGAACTCTATGAAAATTAGCATAAATAGTACAGGGAAATGATTACTTACAGGCCAATATGTCTTAATATTACGAAATATTAATCAATTTTATAATCGCGTTTTAGATTAAATTATCCATAGTCATCTTTAAAGCTGCCAGGAATTTATGAAGGAAAAGATGGCAGTTTCGAAAAAATATTTAAAATAAATTCTGCTCTTTATGCGTTTTATTCTTTTCTTTACAAATTTTCAACAAAATTATTACTTACAAAAGCAAATTTTATTAACTTGTTTAAATATTTTTTTCCCAATTGTTCGACAATCTTAATAAACCTTCTCTTTTTTTTTATCATATTTTCGAAGGTAAATCTGTTTAATTTGTTTCTCTTGTTGTAGCACTATTAACGATGCCGAGCTTGTGCTTGTAGCAAAAGTTACAACTCTGTACAATAAATAAATAAACCTTCTCTAAAAATCTAAATTGGAGCTTCTTCCCCAAAAGAGATCACGAGCGTAACAAAGCATTTACAACTCATTTCCGTCAGAAAAATTTTGCCGCGATCCGAAAGGGAAAAATTGATAAGAAATGGAGCGTTATTTAATAAATAAAAGGAAATTCATTAACAAATATTATTTAAAAATTTTAATGAAATATTCTAAGTAAATTTTTTTTAAATCTGTTTTTCCTTATCAATTTTAGATAGTTTGAAAGAAACAGAGCATGCGAGAAATTTGTTGACCCTAATATTTTTCTGCATGTCCCCTCTTGGGATCGTGACCTAGAGCCCTGACCTAAACAGAGGAATATGCGTACGCGTTGTAGGTAAATTCGCAACCGGTTTCAGTTGCAGACGATTTAGTGCGGGGAATTACATGCAATAGCAGCCGTAAGTGACGCATATAGGTGAAAGCCAAATTTCCCCGTTAAAAAAATAGAAAGAAAATGATAAAAAAGTAATACTCGAGAAATTTTCAAACAGGAAAGTCGTTGAGTTAGTATTATCTGTATAATCATACACGTATGAAGCTCTCCATAAGAATTTTTTGTTGAGTGAAAATTTTGTTAATTCGTAAATGATTTATTTGAAAATAGGAGTTTGAAAAAGAGAATTAAAGCAATGAAACAAAAATTTGAAAAAGTCAGCGTCATTTCCACAACGAATCGAACACAAAATGCTTTAATACATTGATTTTAGATGCTATTCATAGGTAGATTTCAAAGGTAGTTTTTCTTGTGTTATAGTTATGGATTCATTTTCATAACAGACAACTGCAACAGCGCATTAGAAAATGGATCAAAAGATAGATCTGTGATGGTCTTTTTATATCGAGAAATACAAATAAAAAATGGAGTATCTGCTGAGAACTCATACAAGGTTAATTCTAATTCTGTATGCATAGGCGAGGTCATATATTTCTCTAACATGCCATAAACAAAAACGAATTATTACATAATAGTAATGATAAAGGATTTTTATTAATTAGATAAAATCTTATTAGTTGACCATGTCTAGTTTTATATCTAGTCTAAGATTATGTGCATCGCATAGAAAATTTCATGCATCGACCATAATTATTTAATACCTGAATTCCGTTCCCCTTCTTCTTCGATAATGATTGATTAGTCACTCTTTTAAATTAGATAATGATTCATTAGTCACTCTTTGAAACTGCAAGAATGTCCTTATTTTTTGTGTACTTTTGGTGTTTGTTTTACGAGTACACCTTATTTAATAGCTAAATTCCGTTTCTTAACATGGCTACCAGTTTTTAAAATACACGAAGGGTTTTTTCTTTTGTGTGTGTGTGTGCCACGGACCTCTTAATTTGGGACCATAGTCGGAAGTAGGGATGGGAAAAACCTACCGGTTTAAACCGAAAAACCGTTTTCTTTTTGTTTCGGTTAACCGGTTTTTTTCGGTTATTTTTTTGCCCCGGTTTAGAACGGTTATTTTTTAAAAATTCAAAAACCGGGAAATAAACCAGGTCGGAAGATGTTCTCAAATTTGGGTTCGACTAGACTAAAATTTACCGCGTTATAAAACTTTGAATTTCATCATCTTATGCCAATCACCGACAACCGCTTCCTCGAGGCGTCTGTTGGTTGGCGGATTACTGAAAGAATCTTTATGAACAGCTAAATATTGGCCAATGGATTGATTTCCTGCAAAAACAAAACTAATAAAAAAAAATTGTCTTCAAACTGCGTTTGTTTTTTGTAGCCAAAAAATATTTTTCTTCAGTCGGAAGTTTGTGGCGTCCCAATGATGTTGTTTCCGATGAGAGGTGTCGACTCACGGATCAACACATTGCTGAAAGAGTCTTTATGAGCGGGTTAGATGATAAATATTGGCCTAGAGAATTAATTTCTTGTAAAAACAATTTTAATAAAAAATTGTCCGCAAATGTTGCTCTAAACAACCCCATTTTGAGCGGTTTTAACCGCCGAACCGTTGAAAGAACCCGGTTTAACCGAAAACCGGTTTTTTTGCAATAACCGCCATCCCTAGTCAGAAGACGAGCATTTCAACGGAATCGGGTTTCGAACCTGCGATCCTTTGAAGGCGAGGCTCTTATTCAACGATCGAGTTCCATCCCCAAGACTTAATCGGTGTACATATGGTATTTGTTAGTATCTATTTAGAAAGTACTGATAACAGATGCTCTAACTAAAAAAAATGATTTTAATTTATAAGTGTAAACAAAACTGCATTATGAAATGCAGATAGAAAACTATCTACAAGATGACTAAAAAGATATCGACGAACTTGTTCTATTAATTGATTGATGGATAGATGGCAGGATGTCATTTGAGGACTTATATTCCAGTACAAAAAAAAGTTTTGTACTTTTATAAATGGTGCTCTACCACCCTTTAAAATTTGTCCCAGGAATTCTGAAACAATCTGTATAAAATATCAATGCATTCAGAAAAAGTAAGTAAACTTCACTAAAATGAAAAACAATAAGACTCCGCTTTAAGTTGTTTCGGTTTAACGCAGATTTTCTTCGAATTCTATATTTTCGATTGATTCGCTTTAGAACCGTTTTTAACCAGTTATAATCACGCAAATTACTCCGTGTTTATAACTATTATAAATTATAACTACTGTAAATTATTATGAATTGGATATTTTTTCTAATTAATCGAAACTGCATGTATTTGTTGCTTTGATACTCACATGCCCTCTCATAGGGCGCATAAGATTTTTACAATCAATCATCAAAGTTGTTATGTAAGAATGTAAGCACAATTTTTAGTTTACAGTAGGCGTCTTAAATTACAGAACAGAATCCTAAATGAAGTTGTGCAGAACGATATCTGGCTGGCTTTCGTACAGCGCCTTCTTCCAGATTCTTTAATATTTGTGACCAAAAGTTTTTTAAAAATCGCCTTAAGTCCCAAAAGATTTAGTTAAAGGTATTTCAATAATAATTTTTGATTGAAGATATTCTATTTATCGTTGATTCATGCTTGTTAACTTTATTTTTCTGTTTTCGAGTCATGATAAAATTTCGTTCCAGATTCTTTAATATTTGTGACCAAAAGGTTTTTTAAAAATCGCCTTAAGTCCCAAAAGATTTAGTTAAAGGTATTTCAATAATAATTTTTGATTGAAGATATTCTATTTATCGTTGATTCATGCTTGTTAACTTTATTTTTCTGTTTTCGGGTCATGACAAAATTTCGTTCCAGATTCTTTAATATTTGTGACCAAAAGGTTTTTTAAAAATCATCTTGAGTCCCGAAAGATTTATTTAAAGGTATTTCAATAATAATTTTTGATTGAAGATATTCTATTTATCGTTGATTCATGCTTGTTAAATTTATTTTTCGGTTTTCGGGTCATGACAAAATTTCGTCGAAAAAATAGGGTAGGGATTTTTTTTCCCCAGAAAAAAAAGTCGCGAGTAAGGAAAATTTAAGAAAAACCTTATTTACAGTAATGAAATAATAGTTTTGAAGTCTTTAGCTTTAGAGTGAGGGACTGTAATATAGAAAAAATTACAATAACAAGAGAAATCATTATTGTGAAAATTGCAAGTGCTGAGGTCATTTATATTGATAAACGCCATGCTGATGTTGGCACTGCATTAAATTTGTGAACCCCCAACAATACGGTCAAGTATTTTTAATTTTCATCAATCATTTATGAACACCAACTGGAATTGAAAATAATGAATCCCAATAATAATGAATTGGAAATTTTGAATTTCCATTTGGAATTGCAAATAATGCTGTATAAAAAGTATAACATAAATTTTTTAAAAATGTTTCTTTATTCACTGTCTTGATCCGCCCATTCCTATTGTTTGCATGTTAAAAGACAGACTTCATTTAACACTGTATCATTTACTGCCTGTTTTCTTGGAACGTATCTCCAAGTTAAACGAGGTCTGGCAATATTATAATAATTAGAGTAGCTTTTAGGAACCTTTACCACAGCTGCATGCTCATTAAATTAGGAGGATCAGTGGCTGAAATGCGGCCTTGAAGACACTAAAGTGGTAAATATAAGAAGGTTCGCCGTTAATACATAGAATGACCAGTTAATCCTTTGTTTGTTGTTTGAAAAAAAATATTTCTTCAATTGCCCATTTTCATACTTGGGTATTCTATATGGACAAGGATTACAATCAAAAACTTTTGGAAATTGTAAGTGTTCAAAAACTCTGAGTTGTGAAAAATAGAGGATTTTTTTTGTATATGAGATCAAACATCATGATCTAAAAATAAATTATTTTCAAAAGTATGCGATGGCAGATCGTCAACTCAGAAATGAATAGTGTTGCAAGTATCTCTGTTAAAGGTTGGAATATAAACATAAAAAAAAGTATTTTATCTTTTATTAGCTGAAATTTTTTTTTCTGTCAAACCCTTGAATTTTAGGTTAATTTATCATTTTGACCAAATACTTGAATCTTGCAGGAATTAGTTTCTGTTCAGGAAAGTTATGTCAATGGCTCTGCGTTGGGGAGGGGCAGAAAGCTAAAGATGCCCAAGGTGCGAGTCTTTGGAAGGAGGGGAAGGAGAGAAAGACAAATTATTAATGAATCTTTTTTTCACTTTTTAAAGCCAAATATTACGAATGATGGCGAAAAAAAGTTTTCTGCAAGGATGCACGGCCTTTATACTCCATTGAATTATATTTTAAAGAAAATTTTCTTAGACTGAGAGCATAATCATATACAGAACAAGTCTATTCTGGAATACAATATTTTTTACTGCAGGTATCTTAAAAAAAGATATATCCTTATTTTAAAAGATGAGATATCCTTTCAATACTGATTATTATTTTTAACTGATTCATCATAAATGAAACAAAATAAAAATGAGTTATATACATTTAGCTGGAAATTCTTCCTCCAGATGGATATCAAAGCAAAATGGCAAAAAAAACAAATGGATAAAGCCGAGGAAAGCATTTTAATGAAAAGAGAAAGATAATTTATTGGCAGAAAGTGACTGGCAGATATTGATCTGCATCTATCGAAGCTTGGTGTAGAGAACAATAACGCCACTTTCCTCTCTCTGATGCATCATTTTGGCATACACACTAAGCAATATTGCTGGTATTTGGATATGGTATGTCTGTAATATAACTTTTATTTGTTATTTTCCACTTGTGTTGAGTTCATTGGAATGATATTAGATTTTCATGTTTAACTTATTGCTACAGGAGGCAGCTGACAAATAATTAGATCTACATGTGTGTCAGATAAGCAAACTTTCAGTGTAAAAAAAGTATTAAGAACGAAATTGCGTTTATTTGTTTTCTAAATAACTACAAAAGGTGCAGTAGATTCTACAGATCAAACAAACCAGCATGAAAAACAATTTCGACCTCATTTTCAGGGAAAATTTCCCATTTACGATACGTCAGTCCACTCCTCACGAGTCACAACTTGTGAAAGAACGCTGATAGAAGATTGGCGTATTATTTTAATGCAACAACTTTATATCATTTTGCAAAAGGAAAGGCAATTTGTGTAACTGGCATTTTATGTAAAGGAGAACAATCTATGAAATGCACGCAGTATATTTGTTTTGATTTAGTACATCTGCGAATTGATGGAAATTTTTAAGTTTGGGTAACGATCCACTTTTTTAAGAATACGTTGTTCTGGAATCGAACTTATTTACATAGACTCAAATTTTAAACTTCTGCTGAGCAGAACATTGGGATTATCGGCAACGTACGACAACCATCAACACTAAATACGGCAGCAAGTATTTGATTGACCATTTTAGCTAAATACTAATAAAGGTTATATAAACCAAACGGGCCAATATTTACTCAGCGTATTAACAGCAAACAAATCTCTCGCAGACACCTGATCCAGTGACAGAGAAAAGAGTAAATAAATCATAAAAGATCTTCTCTGCGGCGGATGTCTGTCATCATCTCATCACGTCACGCGCTTGCTTTGATTAGTATCAACGCCAAGGATGTGACGTTTGGCGAGAACAGTCTTTTATTCCTCTGTTAAAAAGAAATCCATCTTAAGGAAGGAAAACTCTCTTACTCATGATGTGTGTTACAAATGCTTTCCACGAAAGGGGCGCACGAAAGGTTCATATCTAGGTTGTTTTCTGTATAGCACGCGTCGTTTCATATCAATAAAATATCTTCGAATGTCGGTGTTTTGTCCATTTTTAGGTGGATGAGCAATAAGAAAAAGATGTACAGAAATTAATTTTATTGTCGTCAGTCGATATGTTTTTTCTACATAGGGTAATTTCTATGTACTAAATTTCCTCAATGTTCGTTATGTCATCATAAAAGGTTTGATAATATGGCTTAATTATTTAAAGTTTAAACGATTTTGTTCAATTTTAAGAATTTTTATATTCGATTTGTTTATATCAACTTGCTATAAATGTCGCTGACTCTACTTAACTGAGCTGTTGGCTTAATATACACGCGCTTAGCTGAGCTTGATTCTCTCTAGCAGAGATGTTGGTTTCATATGAACGTCGCTCAACAACACTTTGCTCCATAAAGGTTCGATTGATACTGATGAAAATGAATTTCCACCCGTAGACTTAACATAGAAAGTTTAACCTGGCCTGACAGTTCACACTCTGTATTAAATGCATTTTTTTTTTTAAATTACGGATGTGATGAGAGTCTAATGAATCTAACGACATCAAAATTACCCATAAAATTTCATTTAAAATGTTCAAATCTTGTAAGTTTCTTTATACTAGAATATAAAGATAAACAATCAGCTTAAGATATATCATTTCACTAATAACACATTTTGCTTTATTGAAAATTCTTAAAATTTATTATTGAAATTTGTGGATATTCACACAAGATCTCATGAGATAGAGACGTTGGAACTCCACTCTGATGATATAGGACATTTGATTCGTATTCAGTTGGTAATAACCTTGACAATGGTGGTAACTCTTTCAATCCAGACACAGTAACGTGGAGTCATGATGACTCCAACCCCTCCATCAGTGGTGTAGTCGCAAAATAAGCAGTACCGGAACGCTCTAAAAGTAGTGCCGTAACTCTCTAACTTGGGTAACAAAATAGCGCTGTTTTAAGGACGCTTTCACCATTTTTTCTTATTTATTTCTCTTTAAAAAAAAAGCAGTGCCGGAACGCCTTTCCGGTGCGTTCCGCCTTCACCACACTCCTGCCCTCCATCAACTGAGAACTCACGGCTGTAGGGAGAAGGGAAGACCCCGTTCTCTACATCCTTCCTTCTGTATCTGCCATTTACAGACTTTGACATAGTTGAGGGCCATGCGCCATACGTGTAGAGTCTGCCAGTTCCAATCCAGCAATTTTTACTTTCTCGTATACAAAGAGAAAGTATTGTAATCGTCAAAAAATTCGAACTCGAGATTTTGACGAATCTCCACGTTTTAGACCTCCCTGAGTCCGAAAAACACAATTTTGGAATTATGTCTGTCTGTGTGTCCGTGTGTGTGTCTGTGAACACGATATCTCGAAAACTATTAGAGATACAGGGATGAAATTTGGTATGTGGTCTTTAAACATAATTTGTAGGTTTCTATCAAATTTTGGACAAAATCCGTCAACGGGAAGTCTGTCTGTCTGTATGTTCGAGGTCATGCGAACGCTATAACTCAAAAACTTGAAAAGCCAGATGGATAAAATTTGGTACACAGTTTTATCGTCATGAATGTAGGTCCGTATAAAATTTTGGGCCAAATCCGGCAACGGGCTGACTGTCTGTCGGTCTGTATAATAGCATACTTGTTAATTCCATGCGCATGCGTAAATGCCTGTGCAGAGAAGGGATACTCCGAAAACTTGGCAGTTTGCCAAAAACCAATTCTGGCGGCGAGATTTTGTAAGGGAGCAAACATTTAGGGCGTCTCGTTTTACTTGCGTATTGGAAGCAACCTCTGCGCATGCGCAAGCTATTCAGCGAGCAAGTTATTCTCCTGTTTTCTTCTCCGCACGAGGAACTTGCATTGCTAGAGTTTGATAAAAAAAATAAATATTGCGAGGTTTTAATACATACGTATCTTTTTGAATATGATTCTTCACCTCAATATTTTACTATCACTATAATCAACAATGAAAAACCTTCTGATAGTCATTGCATTCTGGGTTACAGTTGGTTCGAACTTTTTATCAACGCGGGGGGAAGGGAAATGACAAATGTTTGAAAAGTATACGAGAAAGTTTAGGGGAGGCCACTCCCGCTGGTTTTTCTTCCAAACCCTTTGAGTCGATTCCACATATGAGTCAAACTAAACCAAAGGTAAAGGTTCTGCACACCAAGGATCGTTAGAATTGATTGTTAGAATAAAGAAGTCAAACAGGAATGTCACGTTCCACAGAGGATTCGCTGGTGCTCTCCCTCATACGCAGTTTGTAGATGATGTGCTCGCTTCGGCGGTACATGTATTAAAATTGGAACGATACACTTTTTTGGAGGAAGAACAATTTATTAATTTTTAAAAGAATAAAAATTAAATGAAATTAATGTAAAAGTATTTTTATAAATAAAATTGTTCTTGTTAAGTTACCGAATTCATAAAATGCTTCAACACTTTCAAAATGGATTAATTTTAGAACAGGAGTCAAACTGATCTCATATTTCCATTGAAGAGTCACAGCAGTGACATTTTCATTCCTGATTTAAATAAGCTGAATGGAGAGGAAAGAAGACCTCGGCATTTGAAGTGACATCTAATAGACTAAAATGATCATGCGATATTAAACAAGGAATTTAATAGACGTCACCAAGCAGTGACTTGATTCACTGAAGTCAATTCAAGTAATGTCAAAGTTACATGACAAGCGTAACTACTCATGTCACCTGATATCAAACCGCACGTTATGACCTGTTGTGTCTTCCCGCCCTTTTTCCTCCCGCAAGATACTCAGTGGATTTCAAAACTAAAGTGACATGGGGCCTTTGACGGGTACCACATGAACATGAATTGACTTCATTGGTCGATGCAGAAACCATTACAGGATCTGAATGAATAACGAGATATGAAAAGGGAACAAATGAAAATTTTAGGTTTCCGTAGCAAATTTGAATACTTCACCCACAAATCAAATCATACATAACAGAAACTCATTATGGCAGATTCATACATTAAAAATAACACCTAACCAATCAACTTATATTGCATAACGATCAAATAGAATAATCGATTATTCCTTTATAATAACTTGAAATGAATAGGAGTGTTTTTTGTGCCTTATTAATTTTCTGCTTTTCTTTGAAATACAGTGAAACTTGTGCATAACGATACTGTCTATAACGATAAACCTGCCTATAACGACATCTTCTTGGATTCAGGCGGAATTCCTATCCACTCAATTTATTTTCAACCTGCTTACAACGATAATCACTTTTTAGACTCACCTGCCTATAATAATAATGTTACCTCTTTAGAAAGCTGGTACAGCACATTCCCGATTTTTGTTTCCTTGGAAAATGACACCTTATGGTCAAGAATGTCAGATTACATGACAATTGGGAGGATGCTATAAACTGGAGCCTGTTGTAGTAGGCCGCTCCGTGGCGGGGCGGTTAGAGTATGGAATCCGAGCAGATGTATGTTGCTTCTGACTCCTGATTGTCACTACGTATTTAGCACTTCTGACTAACCATTTGTTCCTTGAAATTCGCCTTTGCTGTGTTAACACCTTGTATCTAAGATATTGGCATTTGAAGAAAAGCTGCAAATTATTTCGGAAATCGATCAAGAATTAAAGCAATTTGATGCTGCTAAAAAAATAGGATTTTAAAGTCGATGATAGATACTTTTTTGAAAAATAATAAAGAAAAGACATTGAAAATGTTGTGGAAAAAAGAAAAGTGGATAGCAAGTGAAAAAGTTTTAAAGACGCCGTAAATGACGATGCTGACAAAGTTTTCAACAAAAAGTTTCATTTTGAAGTTCTTAAAAATGTTTAAACATAAAATTTTATATCAGTATATAAAATTGTTGCCTCTTATTTATATTCCTTATGTTTATAAAATACAATTTTATATCGGTGATTATTTGTAAGGTGAACGTATAATATCAATAGACTATGTTAGTATGTTAATAGTGGAAATCAAAATCATTCAAAGAAAGCGAAAAACTAAGACAAATACTCTGAGAGAATCGAATTAAGCAAACAAGGAATCCATTCTAGTCCATTTTATCAAGGGCTAAGGACTTTATTCGAAATAGATTCAAAATATTTGAGAAATTTTTCTGTAAGAAGCTTGCATTACGCCAAATATAGCTTCTCTTAACCTGAAATTTCCCAACAAAAGACAAAGGAGATTAGTACCATGTAAAAAGTATATTAATAGATGCACTTGCATTGGATGCGCAAATCCTCAAACTGTCTATAACGATAACCCGTCTATAACAATATATTTTCTAGGTCCCTACAATATCGTTATAGACAGGTTTTACTGTATTACTACAAACCACAACAACAACAAAAAAGGAAATGTACTTGACAATACTATAAATGTTCCTCCTGCTTCTTGAAATTATTTCCTAAATGATATAAGAAATGAATTAAGGAGATTCAGACTGAATGTAGGTTTATTTACATTCACTCCACACAGGAAGAATTTTATAAAAAATATTGCAAAACGTTCGCCTAAATTCACATCGTTTAAAAGTTATTTAATTTTGCTGAAAGTTGATTCATATTTTAAGAAAACCGAAAACCTTGCCTGT
>BGPR01000057.1:1373672-1407550 GCA_013235015.1 Araneus ventricosus
GAAAAGCATACCGCCAGAATTTGGCATCTTGATGACCATTAGTTCCATTTTTCTCTACAATGCTCTGCATAGGCAGAGCCGTCTTAACAAATTTGAGCGCCCTGGGCTAGAGTTATTCGGCGCCCCATCAGAATCTTAACTAGGAATTTGAGAGCACATGGCCCAAAGTAAAATAACTGAAAAGGAAGTGATTGTATAAAATAATTGAGGAGAAAAAAATCACCTGTTCTCTGATTAACGTCTCACAATTTGGAAAATCGGAGTTTTTTCATATTTAAAATTATAGTCATATAAATATTTTGGTTCATATTACTAATATAATAGCCCAGATCTGTCTCTCACTGATCCGGTAACGCTCTGAGGTCACCAACAATAAAATTCGCGCCAGAGAACTGCGAGACGTTAAATAGCATTATTTCATTGTTATAGCACCTAAATTACAGTAATTTTAAATTTAAAAGAGTAATTGTCGTTCTAATTTCAACTTGAATAGCTCTAAAATAGTGAAATAAAATTTGCTATCGATTGGTATAAAATTTATCTCTCTATGATCAATAGTTCCCGAGAAATTTTAAATGATATTAATCGCATATTTCAAATTAATTTTAGTTTTTTAATAGAAAGTAGTAAATCACGTCAGTGGTATATCATCCGCGTGATATAGTTTGGACGCCACGAGGCATCTGATTATTTATTGGACTCGTGATGATATAATTTGATAATATTTTTTGACAACGTTTGACAAGCAGAGAAGTGCTTTGTTTTGGATAGAATTTCAAAAAAGAATTCCTTTGAAATTTTAACTTTTGACTTACGTTTGACAAGTTGAGAATTTCATGGTTATTGAATTATAATAAAATTGTTAAACAACGAAAAATACTTCACACGAAATATTGTTTACCAAGAGGTTTTTTGAATAAAGAAATATGTAAATAAAAAAAAATATTTCCTGTCATAGAACTTATGTTTATTTTATTTGTTTTCAATCAATATTAAACATTTCTCTCGCCTATATATCTATTAAACACGTCAAATTTGACGGGAAATCTCTCGAATGAAGAGGCAATTTGAACCCGTCATACCTTGACGGGTGATTTTCTAGTTTAAAATAAAATTAGTATTGTAAATTTGCAAGCGCCTTTGAATCAATGGCGCCCCTGGGCTACAGCTCAATTAGCTCATTGGATAAGATAGCCCTGTCCATAGGAATACTTCAGTTTTAACTACCGGTATTTAAAATTCCACAGAACCCATAGAAGATTAGGAAGATCGATCGGCACGCGAAAAAATCTCCAGTATCATGATTTCTATATAAAAATTGGAATTCATGGGCATTGTTTTATTTATTCAGAACAGACATTTCTGTTCACAATACTTGTGTAACCACCTTGTCTCTTTTCCGAATATGAACGACTACATTGTTTTCTCAGAAAGGAATGATTCAGAATAAAAGCAAAAGGAATCTGCTTAGATCTGAATATCAGATGAATATCAGAAGCTCACTATCCCTGCTTTTAAACATAATCTAACAACAGCATTACCTTAAAAACGTGTCCAGGCATTGTACTAATTTTTACTACAAAACATACATTAACCGAAGTTTCCCAACGCGAGGTCACGCACCACAGGGGACAATTTGATTGTTAAGAGGGCAATTCGAAAATGGACTCTGTCAGTTTTTGAAAGCAACTGTCTATTGTGATTTAATTATTATATATAAACTAGAAAATCACCCGTCATGGTATGACGCTAGCAAATTGCCTCTTCATTCGAGAGAAATGTTTAACATTGATTGAAAACAAATAAAATAAACATATGCTTCATGACAGGAAATATATATTCTTTATTTACATATTATTTATATATTTCGTTATTCAAAAAACCTCTTGGTCTAAAAAAATCTAGAAAATCTAGTAGATATAATCTAGATAGATAGAAAATCTATTTTCAAAACAAAGCACTTCTCTGCTTGTCAAACGTCGCCAAAAAATATTAACAAAACCTCGAGGTACCAGGTGTTTTCTCTCTTATTTATGCAATAAGAATAAAAATATCTGAAAACTAATAATAAAATTTCTCAGATTCAGTTGATTGTATCTTGCTCATTGATTGCTAACTTATTGTCTATATCGTCGTCGAAATGCAAAAGAAGGAAAAGGTGAAAATTCGATTAAAAAAAATTCGATTCACTTGCTTTATAATTGTATGTACAGGATGGAAAGATAATAAGTTATGCAGCTATCTAATTTGTGACCAAACGTAGCTACTATTATAAAAGTGGTGTCTATGCATAGGAAAGTGAGTATGCGCTACACAATGATGCCATTTGCAGCCGGGGCAGGATTTCTTCATTTTTACTCCTTAGACCAAAGCACCTAATTCTGCCCATTCTTCACTCAAAAGGTTCTCCCCAGGGGGCACCACGAACATGTGGGTGAGAAGCCGTCGAATAAGTAAGCGGGGTCTCGCTTCTCCTGGGTGTACAACAATGATGGTGATCGAGTTACCTACCTCCGACATGAGGGGTCGAGCCGTGCCCGGGGATGACTTCTGGACTTCGGCCAGTATTCACGCTATTGCAGCGGTTGTCATTCAATAGGCCCTGGATGCCTAGGCAAGACATGGGTAACTCTGTTTGTGGTTTACTCAAAAGGTTGCTTTAGAATTCTCAGTTTAATATATGATAGATATAGAAAGCAACGATAAATAAAACCACTTTCGCATTCATTTTGAGTCAAACTTGCGTTAAACCTCATTCATTTGGAATTACTGGGAGACATAGCAAATACTTTTTGCCTATGACTGAGCAGGGCAGCTGTTGCGAGGGCAACGTTAATTTACTGCTCACTTTATTTAATGCATATGGATAAAAATTAAAAAAAAACTCTTTTAAATTATTTTGAAAATTTTGTAACTATTTGGTTGCTATTTCTTCAGTATAAAAGCCCTCGGACTGCTACTCCCTAGGTTTGGGCGTAGGTTGCCCCCATGGGAAATCCATCCCTATTCGCAGCGCCTCTAATCGCAAAATCTTTGAATTTCGCGATCTCGAACACTATTGCAGGTAATGAAAAGGGTATCTTATGAAGTGCTTTGGCACCAGCGTCTTAGTAGAAAAGGAAGCTCCATGTGCCTGAATTGACTAAGACGAAAGTGAAATTTGTGAATTCACATTTGTTTGATTCCCGTCGATACTTCATTTTTGATTTTTTTGATAGAGAAGTGCGCAGTGCGCAAATCGTTCGTGCCGCAGTTGACACGAGTTTTACGGGTAGTTATCGACGAACTGCAATTGAAATAAAGTATTTAATTTTTAAGTATGCATCGGTATTCAGGATATTTAACTTTCATAAAATTTAATATTACTTTTCGAAGATTCAAGTTAAAATAATATCATTTTATGGAAAAACTCTGGTCACTTAACTTCTCTTAGAGTGCAATTGAAATTCACTTCGATGCAATGCCAAAAAATAAGCAGCAGCGCTGTCATCCTTGTTTCCAATTAGCGTTAGATGAATTTTAGTTACAAAGGACAGGAACACATGTTCGGCACTTTACGGAAAAAAAGTCATTTCTCGTTGATCAAAGAATTATTTGGTTCGTTAAATTTAGTAATTCGGACTGTTTCAAAAATATTGTACTAGTTATTCGACACAACCAAAATAATGTTGCATGTAGTAGGTTCAGTTCCTTAAGAAAATATATATATATATATATACCAGGTTTCGCACATACGTAGCAAACAATTATTTACTACAAATACTCATACTTACTCTAATATTCAAAGCATTTACTTCAAATTTTAATACAAAGCTTCTCTAACATGTTGTCAAGTATTCTGTAAGTATTGTATAATTTGGTTGAAAACTCTGCATGTTATAAGCAAAAAATATAATGGAAAATTTTGAATTTTTTAGAAAGACTTCAATATCTCCCAAATATTCGTGCTATTTTTAAGAAAATGCATGTGAATATTGCGCACATCAAATAAAACCATTGATGAAAGTTGCAAATCTTTATCAGCTTTCTGTGAAGCGGGGTGAGGCCTAAATAATTTTCTTCTTAATCAATTTCTGGTTGGTCGTCTAAATGCCCTCGTGACTGAAAACCGTAAAACCGTTCAGGGCAAATCCATGTGACTCACGTTACCATTTGACACCTTTTTTCAAAATTAAATTCGATATATATGAAAAAAAATATTATATTTGATTTTTAAAAAAAGTTTTTTACAGACCTCTGGGTACAGTAAGAAACTAGGGATGTCAATAGTTTAAAATTTAATATGAACAAATGGTATCCAGACCCTAATTTAGCACTGTGACTCACATTACACAAAAAGGAAATCAAGTTTTGTGGGTTAATGTAAACTTAGAATTGCTCCTCTTTCAGCACAGCAGAGTAAAAAAGAAATATTTTCTGCAATGAATAACATTTCCAGGTTATGATATACACAAAAATAATATTGTATTTTTTATTAATTATGTATATTAATCAACATTTTGAGTGTGACTCACGTTACATGTTTTTGTGACTCACGTTACATGTCCCACTTTAATCTTTGAAGTTAAAAAAATATTGATTTAAAAACATTTCATTTTGTATATTTTAATGAAGTATTACTTAATTCAATGAATAGATATATCTAATTATATATTTTAGCAAATAAATTAATTAAAATTAATAAATAAAAATGTGTTAATAAAACCAATAAAAATTATGCTTTATATATATTTCAAAATAAATTACAATAGTTTTACTGATAGAATTAGGACTACAAATCTAAAAAACCCTCTTGAATTAACAGGAATTGGAGGTTTTAATTTCCGAATCAAATTCGATTAAAGATAAAATATTTTATCTTCCTTTTCCGGCCATTTCCAGTGTTAGCCTTTAGGTTGTATCGTAGCTATTTCAAATTCTCCATTGATGCAATTGGTAATTTTTCTTGGGTACAATACACCATCATATTTAATTTCATACCAATAATTATGTTTAATATTGGATACTGGTTGAAGAGGTATTTTGCTATCAGAAGATAACAAAAATTCTTCAGGTTTTTTATTTTCAACTTTAATACAGTGGTATTTTTTGATACCTTGTAATAATAGTGAATTGTCCCAAACCTATTGCATATTAAGTGCTGAATTTCTTTCATTGATATTTGCTTCAGTAATTTCCTGAACATGAATGTTGGCTCCAGACATTTTAGCAGTTTGTAGTAAATCTGCAGCATTCATTACTAAACATTTAAGTTTTTTCATTTGATTAAACACTTTTTTTCAAATTTCCTCCTTGTTGGTGCCATAATTATATATATATATATATATATATATATATATATATATATATATATATGATGTAATTAAATGTGATGTAATTAAAAAACTACCCATAAAAACAATAAATATACACTAGTTAATTATATTCAGAGGTAGTAAATAATCATATATGGGTGTGTGTATATATAAAAGCACCCCGTTGACCCAAAAAATAATATTAGTATACATTAAAATGCCATTAAGAATACTTATCAAGCAACACTAGCTGCGACTCACATTACATGTGACTCACGTTACAAAATAAGATGTCTTTATTTCCAAATAAATTATTGAAAAAAGATAAAATTGTCCTATCTATTTTTTTAGTACTATAAATAAGTAGGAGAAACGATAACAATTTTTTAAAATTGACAGCTATAAAAAGTTAAACATTGACAAAAATGAACTTTTTGTGACTCACGTTACAAAAAAATTATTGACTATAAAAGTTAAACTCTCTCATTTATTTGGAATGCAAATTCTAAAATAATATTTTTATATTTGTTTTATAGCATAAATCTATCAAAAAAATATAATTATTCAGTAGAAACATGCTGAAACTTAGTAAAATACGTATGTTTAAAATTGATTCAAAGCTCCGAAAAATTCATCAGAACATGTGCTCTTGAAACAAGTCTTCACGTGAAATGAAAAGAGTTAACCAGGTGTTGCCAGATTCTAATTTGTAAACTTCAATCTATGTACAACACATACAAAATAAAGTTGAGTGGTTTCTTTCAATTTTTTTTTTACACTTTATTTCCAATGTTATGTGGAATTGCCCTTCACCTTAAAATGTGAGTTTAAGCCTCTTCTTTACATGGTCGAAGTTCAAGGAAAACCCATTCAGCCTTTCGAAAGATATTCGAAAAAATGTCCAAATCCAAAAGTGTTCACATTTTTCTGTCACCCACATGTATACAGTGTGTTACCAATATAATGTGTACACTTTAAAATTTGCATATTTTTTCGAATATCTTCAAAAAAATCTGCATGGAGTTTCTTAAAATTGAGAACATGTAAAGATTAGACATGAACTCACATTTTACAGTGAAGACTTGATCACGAGATTATTTAGGGAACCGACCAAAAAGTGACGAAGACCAAAAAAATAAAATAGGAAACACACTCAAAAAATACACAACCTCCAAAAAAAAAAAAAAAAAAAAAAAAAAAAAGAACCGACTCATCCCGTTTCAAAGAAAGCTGATAACAAGATGAAAATTTCATCAATGGTTATGTTTGGCGTGCGTTATATTCACATGCATTTTCATAAACATAGCACAAATATTCGGGAAGATATAAAGGTTTCTTTAAAAAATCCCAAATTTTTCCGCATGTATTTTGCTTATAATTTGCAGAATTGTAAACCAAATTGTATGAAAATTACAGAATATGTTACAATATATTAAAGAAAAATTATGTTAAAATTTGAAGTTAATACTTAGAATATTAAAGGAAATATGAGTATTTTTAATAAATGATTTTTTATTGCACATGTGCAAAATGTAGCGTAATTTTACTTTCATGACTCAAGAGCCAGATATATAGAGCATCTTACATCAAAATTCCATTTCAATACTATTAGTATTCAGAAAGATATCGGCATTCCAACTTGGTGAATTTCGGTTCACTCTAAAAGAAGCTAAATGATGAGGGTTCTTGCACCAACTGATATTTTTTAAACTTGAATCTTCGAACAGTAATATTGAATTTTATGAAAGCTGAATATCCTGAATACTCATGCATAATTTATAAGTTGAATGCATAATTTAAATTACAGTTCGACGATTACTATTCGAAGATTCAAGTTTCAAAATTATTAGTTTGTGCAAATTTTAAAGTGTCCACATTATAGTGGCAACCCACTGTATATGAGAGTCGAGGGGAGAACACACCCTCTAGTTTAGTTCAGTCCTTTTTCGTTCAGCAAGTAGTTAGTGGTTTCTAGACTTTTTCATAAATAACATTTTCTTTTCAATCATAGATTTCATAATGAAATTTGGTATTCCCCTTTTTATTATTGTAAAGTTTTATGTTCATATTCGTACAGAATGGCGTTGAAGATTGATCATAAATGTATATAATTATCGAATATATTATATACATTTATGATAAAATTATTACAAATACATTATATGCATTTATTATATGTATAATATCAAATATATAATTATCAAACGCACAAAGGTGCAACGTGAAAACAAAGGTGCAAAAGCAACAATCTCGTCCAATTTATCTGACGTCATATTTACATGATAACAGTTATATCCATAACATCGTTAATGACTGCACGTTTTTTCTGTCGACCTGTCACGCCATGTTCTTTTTCCTTCTGGAAGGGTGCACAGTGGGTTTCAAAATTAAACTGACGTGCAACACTTAATACCTGTCACCTGAGCAGTAGCTGTAATGTCTATTAGGTATAGGGACCTGAGGCGGCGTTCTGCCATCTGGGCAGTGGAGGTTTTTCGCACAGGTGCTCGCCTCGTGTCTCGAGACTCCGAGGGGCCTCAAATCTAATTCGGCGTATATGGCTGTGCTAAGCCAACTGAGAATTTACATCTTTGGTTAGAGAAGGGGCCTCAAGGCAGTTTTGAGCCTCATAACGTCAAAATGCGCCACTGCATCTGAGTATGACTCCATTTTAACATTTTTTTATGCATAGATGTTGAAAAACCACTCTAAAATGAGGCGGTATTATTTTTTAATGCGAATCTAGAATTTCGGATTGCTGTCAAATGTTGAAGACAGTTTTCCAGCAGGCACCTTGCTCTTCAGACTTCAACACACAGTGTTAACGTGAAAACACTAGATGCACGATGAGGAATTTCGTGCGTATTCAGTAGCGTCGGTTGGGAGTTAAAAGTGGAGGGGCAAAAAGTTTATCGACGACTAAAAGTACGGAGTATGGGGGTAGGAAACAAAATTTTAAAAATTTAGTTACAATACTAATTAGGTAACTTTTAGCTAAGTAATTGCTTTTTAAAAATAATTCCTAGTTTTAGGCAGTTAAAATTAAATAAAAATGTAATTTTTTTTGCAAAATATGCGGAGGGAAGCGACTGTCCACCCTCTCTTCCCCTACTCGCCGCCACTTATGCATAATAAAATCCGTGAAAACTCAAATTCTTAGTACGGTGCAGGTGTTAAATAATCCTGAATATGAGTCTGAATTATTTAAAAAGTAATTCATGCATTTGAATGTAATTTAATTTTTAACACTATCAATCGATTATATTTACAACAAAGGTTGTAAAATTTCTTGGATTTTTTTTTCTGCAGCTCTAGGCCGTGTTGGAATGCTTCTGTCGTCATTCGCTGCTGATTCAGCCCTCGAAACTTTGTGTTTATTGTCAGCTTGAGTTGTTACTTACTCTCTATAGGCTGACATATGAGTGGAATAGGGTCTCGAAATGGCTATTTTCTTCCCCCAAAGCCCGAGAGTTTGTCACAAGGTTACCCAGTGGCGGATTTTGTCAATATGAGGCTACAGACATAAAGCTGACTTGAGGCCCCCTCCTCCTACCGAATGTCGCAAATTCGCCTTCAGCTTGGCACTACTGTGTGAGTCGAATGGGTTTTGAAGGCCCTTGGATTCTCGAGGCACGAGGCGAGCCAGTGGCGTTGCGAGGGTAAGTGGCGCCCGGTCATACTATGATTTTATCGCCCCCCCCCTTTCATCCTCAGTGACGTAGCTTGTCTAGACGGCGCCCGGGGCATGGTATTTTTTTCACTTCCTCATCGTATTTCATTTTTAAAAGTGATATAAACGCATTAACGTTTTGTCACCATGGTCAGTGGCGTAGCGTGGGTAAGTGGCACCAGGAAAATAATGTCTGTGTGTGTGTGTGTTTTTATCCCAGTAATCATCTGTGGCTTAACAAGCTTAAATGGCGCCAGGAGTATGGTATTATTTTTAAGCCTGCTCATCATAGTTTGCAATAAAAGTGGCATACAAGCAGTAAGTTTTGACTCCATGGTGCCTCTTAAAACTTGCGCCCGGGGCATATATACCCCCTTGCCCCTCTATCGCTACGCCACTGAGGTGAACACCTCTAACACCTGTGAGAAAAACCGCCACTGAGGTTACCTCCTATTCTAATACATAATCATCGTGATTCAAGTGAAAGCATATATAAAATGTTGTGGGTCAGTTTTAAACTCTCTTAAATAATTTTTTTTTTTAGTTTTGATCGACCCTGCATTTTAGCTAGAATATGTGAAAATATTGACATGTTTATTTAAATTCGGAGTAATTTATAATCTCGCATTTTCTATCTATCGAATATGAAATCGCATAAACATGTCCCCGCAAGGTCGTAGATGCTGCCACATTAAAAAAAAAAAGAATGTTTTCGTTTTCACTCACTTAAAAAGGGCGAAGGATTAGGTGAAAAAAGCCGTAGAACCATGTTTACCTGCTTTTTACCTTTTTTCTAAGTGCTTGACATTCCTTTTAAGGGTAGCTGTTCCCGATAGGATTATGTAAATATGGTAATTTATGCTCTCACTCAGCTCATAAAATTCAAACGCATGCGTTTTATTTTGACGGCAACTTTTTAGCCTGTATCGGCGCGACGTGATGGGAGCGACATGCTGTGAAGTGTAAATTCTCAATCAAGGCTGTTGGAAAGGCTTTTTTTTGTTTATAAATCAAACCTACATTATATCGTGGCGCCATCTGTTAGCTTTACAGTGAATGATAGATACAGATATAAATGAAAGATTTCACCGAAGGAATTTATTATTAAGAACAAGAAAGTGAACATTGTTTTAAAATTGATCTATAAATTTTCGGCTTTAAAATAAAATAATAAGTAAAACGTAACTATAAAAAATAATTGCTGAAAGATAGTCTAAATGTTTATCGACAATTGCAAACTTACATGACACGAAATATTTCAATTTTAACTTTACTCGAATAATTTAGACATTTAATTTCTGAAAAGTTTTCTCTGTTTTGCTACATTTTGATAAATATTCTTGCTTCATTTTTAATTAATTCTAGAATATTTTATTGCTTGTTATTATATTTTTCGTAGGTAAAACTGTGAAATCTAAGATGCCGTTGAATATACCAATGGCACTTTCAGATTTTCTGAATTTCTTTAGTATTATAATTTTTTTCTGGACATCGTGTGCAAGTTTTCAGATTAATGCCAAATAGTGCTTCGGTACAAATTAATCAAAATTTGGCTACATAATCAATTTCGGAACAAGTTTATACACAGTGGATATACACAGCTTTAATGAATTAAGAGAGAATCGCTTATGCAAAAAAATTTCGCTGGAATTCATCACCTACAAGTAACATAAAAAATTGCTGTGTAAGAGTTTGACTGCAGGGTTTGCTGGAGGAACTGCTGTGGAGAGCCATTGGGAGATTAGAGACAGTTTAAAATCCGAATGATAGCTGGGTTCTGAAGTAGTCTTTGAATAGGAATTAATGTAGGCAACAGCTTCAAATCACAACTTTTTCATTCAGAATGTTCATCCAATAGATACATTGAGCCCCGATGGCAATTATATTAGCAGCTATGCAAATGAAGAACAAGAGCCCAAACCCAAAATAGGCCTTTGCTAGCAGAGGACGCCAGAAAGATGTTGTCAACGCATACAATGGGCAGAAGGCTTCATGAAGAGGACCTCCACATGTGACGAACAGCCATTTATGTGCAACACACCTTACATCATAAGTGGGAGTTGTTGAAGAGGACGACTCAACATGACTACTGGACTGTAGATGAATGGGGAAGGGGGTATTCTCTTCACAAATGAGATAGGTTTCATTTGTAAAGCGACAGCAGATGCTGCTTGATTTAATCTGGGTGAAATGAATAATTTTATACATATAAAGTATTTCTGAATTATTTTGATATTTAATTTTTTATTAATATATAATAATTTTATTTCGAGAGGGATAAGGTGAAGTTAACCAGTAAAAGGTTTTCTCACACAAAAAAGTAGCCTGGGAAAAGATTACAAGATTTTGAGTTTATCGGATACAGCTGAAGAAAGTCTTGTCAGTATTTTTAGACTCACGTCCAAAACTCTGTAAGCTGGGCATTCACCTGTACTGCATTCCATTCCATTTCTCTCAATACTGTTTTTTTCCACACCCATTCAAGTAGAAAAACGAGGCAAGTCATTCACGGAGACTCCAAAGTGTCCTCCCCCACAAGGTCCAATCTAGTCCACTAGTCCCAATCTAGGCAGATACTTTGATGCGCCGCTATTCTCGCATCGAGACCCCAAATTGGAATCGGCGCATGAAGTCTTGGATTTTGAGCTTGTTGGAATTCCAGCTTTGCCAGTTTCCATCTGTTTTTGAAACTGACGATTGCTTTTTCCTTCCCGTATTCCAAAAATTCCATTTTCGAAGAGAGGTGAATGGCCTGCTTAAGAGAGAATTAAAGAATATATGAAGATGGTAAGATTTTGGTAACATCCTGCCACCGGTAAGAGTAAAATGTATTTTAGTTACTTTTCCAGAATCTGTAAAAAAAATTCGGGGAGGCCTGATGGCAGAATCCCAGTTGCGTGACCGAATAAAGGCTCGAGACGCGACCAATCCGCCGAGTACATGGGGTAGTGCACTGTAAATCTGTTGGACGTCCTCCCGCTATAATGACATGGCAGTTTGGAAATGGGGCATGGCAGTTTACCACCCAGATTACTTAGCTCCATACGTATATGAGCCGCGGCCGTCAGAATGTAAGGTCTCGATGTGAGGACCGCGTGTTCTGCACCTGATTTTATCCCAAAGATATGCAATTTATTAGAGCATGGTGTATTGTTAAATCTGCCGTTTTGGATCATACGTCTTGATGTTGGCGTCAGGTGGTTGTCTGGAGATTGGGGTGGTAACTCAGGCATCATCTTGGTCATCTAACCCCGGTTGAAGATTATGAGGTCCGACCCCAGAATGCCTTAGTGTTGCTTTAGCCAGGACGCTAACCTAAGAAATAAAATCAAGTATGCCAAGGACTAACACATGCCAACTATTTAAATGTGTGTGGGCAGCAGAAAAAATATTTTTTAAAGAATTATTCAAATGAAAAATATTTCAAAAAGTACAAAATAAAAAAGAGCACAGGACATAGTTAAAATTATTTCCATTATATTGCCATCTATAAATATTTCCAAGTATGAAAATAATTTTATAAGAATTTTAAGTGACATATATGCAAAATTCAGGTGCGCGTAATTTAACCCTTTAGAGGGCCATTTTTTTAAGTAATGGTATAATAAAATAACTTTGGGATTGAGATTAATTAAAGTAAAGAAATTCATTTAGCTTATTGGATGACATTAATGTTTTGTTAATTAATTTTATTAATTAATAATTAATTACCAAGTCAAGACACTTCGTTATGATTTGAGATAAGAAACAGGAACATCTAGGCTTTTATTTCATCGATAAATTTGATGAGAATTTATGCCAATCTTAAAAATTGCATTTAAAAATTGATGAATTTGGTGGAAGTATACTTCCCACTGCGTTAGAAAGGGTTAACGAGCTTTTTCTTGAAATCGTATTGGATCTAAAATATTACCAATTAAAACACGTTGAATAATAAGAAGGTGAGTAAAATGAAATTCAAACTGATCAAACTAAGTATGTATGTTAATTTTTCTTGCTTAACCGTAAAAAACATGTATGCTAAAAAGGACTCAAGGATTTTTTCCTTATTTATGTTGAACTAACGGATAAACTAATGCTTCTTCGATGTAGGATTGACCACAAATTTTGTAAAACGCAGCTTCGTAATAAAATTATCCTTCAAAAATTTGCGTGCGATTCTTGTTGATACTTCATTGTAAAACATCAGTAACTGCGTACGTCAATTAACATCGAATGGCCGTTACCTTACTTTGTTCTGTATTTTTATATTCAAAACTCTCAATGGATTCCAAAATGAATTTGAGAAGGCGCATTTAACACGCATCATGAATGTTTTCCATTGACTGTTCTACCATTCGCATGCAAAAATTGTATTATACATTTTAAAAATAATCCGCGTCATTTTTTTTTAAATCAACAATTTATAAGAAATAGGTTTCGATGTTCACACAGGCCAGTGGGGAATCCATGATTTGTGTCTGGGGGGGAGGGAGGGATAAGGTCATAACAAATTTTGTATCGTCGTAACGAATGTCAATCCTCATGACTTAGGTAAACCAAAACACTTTAACTTTACAGACTTTACTCACCTGACAATTAGACTCATAAAGAACACTGCAATACTTTCAATAATTTAATAAAAAAAACACAATGAAATAACTAGCCAAAGAATGTTTTCGATCGCGTCAAGGTTACAAGTATGAGTGGAATGAGTACAAAAGTGGAAAAGTTTTCGAGCCTATCAAAGCCAGAAAACAATGTTGTCACGATTTAAAAAAGAAAAAAAAAAAAAAAAAAAAAAATGGCGATTAATTACAAACAGCTGTAGTGATTTTAAATAAGAATCAAGAATTCTAGTTTAACTACCGGGCTACAGACCCATAGCCCCCCACTGGATTCGCCAGTGACACAGGCAATGAAGTCTGATTCTAATAGCTTATTCCTTAAGTAAAATTCATTTTTTAAAAATCGTGAGTTAATCTACACTTAGTCGAAATATCTTTGTAATGTAAAGCAGACAGGTCAAATAAATTTTCAAATAAAATCAAAGAATTATTTATTTATGATAATTCTTATACTTATTACTTGTCATTTTGGAATTTAAATCAGTATTGTTAGCATAAATGTAACGACATGAGAGGGAAAAGAGAAATAAGGGATAATTATTTTCATTTATTGTATGCTTAATAGATGGCAGCACAAGAATAAATTTTTCTGTTAAAATTGAATGGATGTTAGACAAGTTTCTTACTCGATTCAGCTTTATTTATTTTCGAAGAAGCTTTTATAAGTACTTCTATCACAAATTTTTCATATGTGAGTAAAGGAAGTAAGAAGAAATAAAATTTTAAAATAAATTTTAATTGTTTAGGAAAGAATGTATTAACTTTTATCATTGAATAACGCAATTGAAGACAGCAGACATTAGTTTGTAAATCAAATTACAACTTAAATAAACATATATATATATATATATATCAAAATTTCTTCAGTTTTTGAAATTTAAAATTTTTTAATTTACTTAGTTTTTTCTTGAAATATTTGTATTAAATGTTTGCTGAAAGAACTACACGATACTATTGATAATCAAGATTGCAGATACAGATCCAAGAGGGGGAAAAATGACCAAGTAGCTAATTTAAGACGGAAGTTTGCATTTTCATGAAATACTCATTTGCGAATTCATCCACTTTTGCAAAAAACTACTGGTACTACCCATGAAAGTGATGAAAGTCTCAGTCCAATTTTGCGAATTCAAAATCTCATTTATCTTTCCGAATTTCCTTCGACAATTTATTTTTTAATTCATATAGTAGTGTCATATAGATACAGGAATGAGATAAAAATGACAAAACGATCACAAGGAATCATCAAATGCCCTTTAGTGACAAGCAGATGATATCAGATGACTACAGTCAATTATTTGAAGAAAAACAACGTAACAATTGCATTATCTCCTCATCAGAACATTTCATTTAATGAACACATATGTAGAGAAGTCACAACTAACAAGTGACACAAAATGTTCTATAATATTTCTACAATATATTCGAAACATTCACAATATCGAACAACATCTTGAAGATGTCGTACAATGTCTAAATGAGGGAATAATAAAGTGAATCCAAACATCGAAAATCTCGGCAATAAATATGTTCACTCGAGATGGGCTGCAAGACTTTGTGAACCTGCTTAAATGTTTTTCCATTTTAATATTTAGATATATTCATTTCGATAGAAGATAACTGCCTAACAAAAGAAATCAAATTAAACTTTCTGCTTTATGTTAATCTATAAGTATAATTACCTTCATGAAGTTTTTACTGTACTCTGTTTATAAATTAGATTTTCTGTCGAGAATCTGCTTACAAATCAGTTTATATGTAGAAAATCAGCTTATCATATCAACCCTTAAACAACGAATTGTTTTCTACAATCGGTCTAGCAGCTGGCGGGTTTCCTGGTTTGTCTACAAGCGAACCACAAATGTGGGCCCTCTAAGAAGGCCCCATTTATTGGAGCTGAGTCAACTACCTAAAGTGATACCTAGGTGCTTCAAAGTTGCATTGGCCAACAGAAGACATTGCACTTTCTCCTGTATCATGAGTCATGGATTTGGTTAGATTAGAACCGTCATCACGACAAATACTACATTCACTGAAAATCAAGCTTCTAATTTCTTTTAATCAGATATATATGCTACTGTGAAAGACCGAAATCTGGAAAATGTCGACATTCTCCGGTGAATGTCAGCATTTACATAGTCGCCTGCTGAATGTCCGAAATATTTGCTAATTATTATTATTTCTTACTTACACCGGCTACGTTAAGGCAAAAATACAACTTTAAAAATCGGACTTTATTATGATAAAACTGTAGTTTATGGTGTGGTCGTGCTTTCCGCCATTTTTTCTTGGCGCAATTCCGAGTGATATCGCCAACTTCGCTCTCGATGCCTGCGGCATCTAAATTGGGTATAGGGCAAATTTTTTTAACTTTAAAAAACATCCTATGGGTTAGTTAGCAGCGGAAGCCGAAACTTAGTAGCTTCGCTTGCTCAATGAAAACGTGCATAATGCCCGAATGCATAAGAATATAATCAAATATATTTCACTAGAGCTTATCTGTGCTTGTCGACCAGTGGCGGCTCGTGTTATGTAATCTTGAGGTGCTGTAGCTTTTAAACAATCCTTCACTGTGCAGTGATGCACATTTGTACCACTTAGTTTTTTTTTGTATTTTTCCATTAACTTTGAGTAATTTTATGTTTAATCAATAAACTTAAAACATCTTTTCTCTCCAAATAGATAAGTATCTTAACAAATTTATTTTAATAAAAACTTAAAACTCAATATTCGTTTTCCATTTCCTTTTCCTGTATTCCTTATCATATTTATAAAGATTCACACATCTGCGGTTGAACAATAAAATGATAATATGAAATAATTTTCTTATGAATTGAAGAAAAATGTTATAGTATAAATTAATATGAAAATAAGAATAAGCAAATACTATTTATTAGTATCATTAAAAATTATACTTACTTATTAATAAGTAATTATATTACTTATTAATAATTATACTTAAAAATAAAACCCATTCTTCTTGTTTTCTTTCCAGCGGAAAGATTCAAGACATTGACCTTGATGCTTGTATGACGATTAAAAAAAGTGTAACACTTTGAAATCAAAACAGCTACATATAACCAATCCTGATTCATATTGTGTGCGTCAGAAAATATTTTATTATTTTTTTAATGTTCAAAAGTAGACTTCAAGTTCTGATGTAGTATAAATTGCCAATATGAAAATAAAAAAAAGTAGATTATTCTAGTACATCTATCTAAAGGTGCACTGTGATATTTTAAAATGGGATTACACTTATCGATATTCTTTCAGAAATTCTGTTCCTTGAAGCAAACCGGGTTTTTTTTTTTTTTTTTTGAAATCGATGCTTCTTAAACTATGAATCATGATCCTAAGTAAGATGGTACAGAATATTGAGGGTTGCGAAAATTTTGAAAACATTTGTATCACGGAAAATTTCTCATGAAACATTTATAACTAAAAATTATAGAAAAAATCCTTTGGATTGCAAGAAATTTCATTCAGATTTAATTAATATAAAAAGCCTTTTCAATTAAACTTCTATTTATAATTAAGTATTCTTCATTCCCTTACTTATTTTCAAAGTTTTTGCTCACGAAAAAAAACTCCGCGGTGGAAAAATGTTTGAAATTCCGTTTCCAACTGATCTGGTGCTGCGGATCGCGCAGTTCCCCTTCCGCTTGAAAACGTGGTAGGAGAAGGAAGGAGAAAGCTTCCGCTCTTGAACTGCGCGTGCTCGCAGGCGGAATTCGGAGCTGCAACGCTAGACAGTTCTAGTTACTCGTAGTTGCTTTTCCATCTGCACATAATCTTCGGGTAGTGAAAAAATAAGATATCGAACTTAGTTCTCTGCCCCAGTTTTTACTCGTGGTTTATTTGAAGATCGAAATCGTTTAATGTAAAATTTGGTTAGATTGTTGATATATTTAAGCATTAAATGAGAAATAATATAAATTGGTTGGATTTACACAATGGAAAGAAGTCGGGGGAGCTGCAGTTCCGCAGTCCCTATGCACGAGCCGCCATATACACCGGTGATTGTCCAAATGCATAAGAATATAATCATAGATCCGGTCTTACACCACAGCTTATCTGTGCTTGTCGACATACACCAGAGAATGTTGCCATTCTCCAATTTCGGTCTTTCACGGTAACATATATATATGTATTTTATTTAACGGCATTTAAGGGAGAGAGAAATAAAAGAATCATGCTTTATTCAAAAAAGAAAGGAAGGAATTTTTTCCTGTAAGGATCCGAAATTATTATTTTACAAGCCACTTACATTTTTTAAACAGGTTGACTCTTGGCCTTAACCCTAAAGAATTACAGTGAAACCTCTCTGAGCGGCCACCCCTCCGTTCCGAGAAAAACTGGCCGCTCTGAAGGGTTTTCGTTACAATTACAAGATAATTGCTATAATACATAATATAAACAACTAATTTGATGCTGTTGCGTTGAGCACGCAAAAAGGTGTATTGTTATTGCATTTTGTTTAAATCTTCTGTATCTTTTTTATACTTTTTCTTTTTTTACCTTTTAATTTATATTTCTATTATTTGTTTCTGTATTATATTAGAAATAGCTGCATATGCGCCATTCTATATATTACAAAGAGTTTTGATTAATTTTTGACTAATTAATTTATAGTTAATATCTTTGTTAAATCTTGTTAATTATAACTGATAATATAAACACGTCTGACACATATTCCTTATTCAAAATGAAGTTTGAGACTTATCTAAAGAGAAAATAGTACTTTATTTAATAATTTTTTACATTTTTTGAAAAAAGGATACAATTTGTGACTGTTTTAAGTTTTTGCCCTTCTCGGAAAAAAACCATTTTTTCAAGTTCGTTTTTCAGTTTAAAAAGTAAATCTCTAACCAATGCTTTTGTTAAATGGGATGGGCGAACCCACTCGGCGGCCGTTCAGAGGGGTTGGGTGGCCGTTGCTAGGGGTTATTTTAACATTAGATCTATGGGCCGAAAAATCCGTACCACGAAAAATTGGCCGTTAAGAGGAGTGGCCGTTCGAAGAGGTTTCACTGTATTAGTTACAGCGAACTCGGCAATATTTGTAGTCGAACATGCGGTCTGAAACTCAGTAAGTTCAATAAGTAACTGGAAATAAAAAAAATCGTTACGAGAGTTTCGAAGTAGACATTTTTTGGAGATCAAATCGATAATTATTCGAACTGCTGCTTGCACGTGCTGATATGCGCGCTACATCAGTGGAGAAGAGATAAGCGCACAAGAACACGGGGTTTGTCGTGCGTATCGGTGCTGGTCTTTAAATTGCACTGACGGCTCTTTCAAACACACTTCAAATGTCCAGACAAAAGAAATTGAAAAACAGATACATAGGGAGATCTAGGGGACTATGGGATTGGATCTCAGCTTTCAATCCATCGATTCATAAATGTTGCATTAACATGCTGACACATGCATATTCTGAAATGGACGACAGCCCCATCACGCTGGAAACATGATGAAACCATGTTACTTCAATTGTATATTAAATAGAACTTTTGTAAATTATTTTCTAGATAGTAGAATCTCAATTATCTGACATTCCATTTTATCCGACATCGGGTTTGCATTAAGTGAAAATCATGCCTATAAAAATTCTCTTTTTAGTTTAACTTTCGTTAGGTGAATTTTTGTTCTGCTCATCATAGAATGTGAAGGCCAGGCTCCCGGGATGTCAACAATGAGTGTTGCAAATCGATTAATTACTGAATAGTGGTGGGGCTGTTAATCTTTCTTTAATTTTGGTTCATGAATGGATATGTGCTTATGAACAGCGTGATTCAGATATACTTCTCAAACTGACGGACGATGGAATGGTGGAACTGGTAAAGAATGAGAGGATGAACTTGAAAAACTGCCAAATGAGATCAGCAATGTTAGAATGACTCTTAAGGATGGACTGACTGAATGCTACTGAAATAGGCTTGCAATATATTGAACAGCAAGAAGAAATCTGAAATGAACACTTGCTGCTTTTCAAGAGATGATGTGATACAACAGTAGAACATATCGATCTGCAGATAAGAAACTTAACACAAAATTTAAAAAAAAAACAATACGGATCCCGTGACGTTAATCCGGATCCCGTTTGTACGGACGAGATTTTTTTTTAAAAGCAAGATATACTAATTTCAGTGAGAAATCACTACGAAAATACTAATGCGCGTATCCTGTTTCCCAGGAATTGATTCACTCCCTACAGCGGGCGGTTTTTAGAAAATCGCTTTCGTTTATATATTTATGAAAAAAAAAAACCGACATCAATTTTTAGTCTTCCTCATCTAAAACTTGTATTATATGCATTTTAAAACAAATACCGTTTATTCCGGACAGGGTCCGGTCCCATCTAGTCTGAATTAGCGGGATTCTACTGTAACTGTTTCGTCTTTGTAGATTGTCTAATTCAGCTTTACATCTTTTTTAAATGATAGGCCTAGATGATTATTAATGTTGGTTATATATCTATATTTTATGATCTTGCAATACAGCATATCATGAAAACTATTGCTTAATACGGGATATTTTACATAACCTTACATTACCTTTCTTTCCTTATTATTCGACATTTTTCCTTAGTATCGACATTTCTCATTAAATTCGGATTACTGGTACTATACCGTAGTGACTACTAGAATAGTCTTTTATCCTTGCTTCTAAATGATTTAATCTGCAATTTTAATGGGCAACGATAATATATAAAAAAGCATAACATTAAAGTTTCTGGAAGTTTGTAGGAGCAAAGTGTGTTTAGTTATGTTGAGGCATACTTCTCAAATTGGAACTGTATTAAATTTTGAAAAAAAAAGATGATATTTCGTGCTGATACTTAGAGATTGATCGATAGACGAATATCTCACTAAGAGAAATTTCAATTCACATGACGTCACAATCTCATGATAAATGCTATTGCGCATGCTATTTACGTAGTTAAAACTCATCTCCAGTTTTGCCGGAAAAATAGTTCTAATCGACTGCTGAGTATGCACCTGTAGAGTTTGTAATAATGTCTTCATATGAGCGAAGTTTGATCGTGATAGCGACATTTCTCTTCCCTCTATTGTAGGATAGACATGGCCGCTACGTTAACAGTATGCACCAAGAAGGAACACCGAGCAGTCATCCGTTTCCTCCAGCGATGTTACAGGAGCTGAGATTAATTGGAGGTTCACGACACAGTATTGGGACAGTGAAACCCGCAATCAGTACCAAACAACGACGATGTGCGTTGCTGCGGAAAGTGATGCTATTGCTTGGAACACCTTTCTTGTAGCTCGGATTTCACTCTTTGGATCCCTCAAAGACGCATTAAGCCAGGGGTTCCCAAACTTTTTTTCCCCTCGCGTACCCTTTGATTATTCTTTTTGTTTTCGCTTACCCCTACAATGCATATCCTCCTCCCCCCCAACCATCCGTCTATGCAAAGAAGTTTTTATCAATAATGTTAAGGGCCTAGGTTAGCTTACGAGTGAAATGACTCGATTAATAACATTACAGGGCTTATTTTTGATTTTACATTTTATTCTATTTTTACAATAGTATAAGTTCAACGCCAAAGCAAATGAGACCAATATTGTAATAATTTTGTTTTAACTTATAAGGATAGCTAAAAATTATACTTCATAATAATCAACTATTGAAGTGTTACAGTTATTAAATAGCAAGTATTCACTTGGCTAAACAAATTCTGAAACTTTTTTTATCCCTTCTGTTTTCTTGTTTCCGCCATTAACAACTTTGAATTCGCGTACCCCCAACTGGTACTTCGCGTACCACAGGTTGGGAACCTCTACATTAAGCAGACATCGCTTTTCTACGGAAGAGGATGCCAAGATGCGGTGTGTCAATGGTTGGTTCGCCCAGCAAGAACCTACTCCCAGGGAATACACAAACTTTCGGACAGCTAGACTAAATGTATCGCAAAGACAGGAGGGGGACTATGCCGAGAATTGATGTCATTATTCAATCTGCTGTTCAAATATCGGTGAGCCTTCTGAGTGGTTTGCTATTTTAATGTACTAGCCTTAAAGTCTTAAAAATGTACTTTTAAAGTGAATAATTGGATGTGTTTTGCGTTTAATCAAGTCTCTGATATCGTAAGAATATTTTATCCCTGGTAGTTTAATTTATTATAGATAAACACATGAATTATCTGCTTTTGAACTAAGAATGAGAAACGGAAAAATACGTGCAAAACGCTTAGAGGGTTAAATGTGGATAACTTTTGACTTACCCTCATAACATCAAAGAATAGAAGAATTGTAGAATGCATTACGCTGTGCTGTGACGTAAAACTGCACAAGTGGCAAGTACAAGATGTGCAACATTTTAAAAGGCGTGGAGCATTTTACGTTTATTACGACAGCATGAGTAAACTCCATTCGATGTTTTTTTTGATGAACACAACATGATTTTGAGATTTCGCATTACGATGGATTTTCAAAATCTTTAAACAAAGGGCAAACAATGCGGTGCATGTAATCCATTATCCAACAAAATTCACGTTGGCCCACGATAACCTGAAATTTGTTTCCGCCAATATTTAAATTTTGTTACAATATTAAATGTATTGCATTCCTCGAGCCTTACGAGCGAAGCCGGAGAAGGTGCCAAAGCTCTAACGTGATATTGGGGTTCATTAATAAATTTCGAAAGGCTATCTCATCCGCCCATCGGGGTACGATCGCGTGATGTATTAGAAGGAGAAAGAATAAAGTTGGTGAAAAAAAGGAAAGCGTTCACCCTGTAAAGCACTGTACAATCCCGTGAGTGGTGATGAAAAGATGTGTGAATATCTGACATAATTAGTTCCTTACTAAAATCTTTTCTTTTCTTACCTTTACTGTTTCACGGCTAAAAATAATGAGAGAGATATGAAACATATATTAATAAAAATCCACACCCAATCACGGCTGGTTATTATAAAGTGTGCCGCGTTATGCAAGATAGATCCAAGGCTAAAGGGTATGGTGTTGAAAGTTCAGAGCTATTGTTTTGTTGCTTTTTTTAAAATATAATGATTTATTGATAATTTTTCTGGCGTTTAAAAGTAAAAATTTTCATGCGATAGATAATGATTCTATTTTCATCTCCTTTAAAGAGAAATCAATCATTTTGAACAGATATACGTTACCACCTGTTTGAAGTGAATATTTTCAGGGCTTGGTCCGGTATTTTTTTGGAAAAAAAATACCACGGCATTGGAATTTCAGGGCTAAATTTTAGACTTGTAGCGACTGATTGATGGAAGTCTGATTTTAAAATTTGATTGCAGATTTCTTTTTTCCGAAGATTCTGAGTGTTTTTTCCCCCTCTCGATGTTCGAAAGCAATTTTAACTACCTTTCTTACGCTAAAATGTACAGATTGTACCTTTTATTTTCATGCAACTAAGGTTTCCCCCCCCCCATCTCTAGAAGTTTGTTATAATTTTTACAAGTGTTTTTTACTGTAAAATGTAACGTCAGTACTTTCATTTTCATGAAATTAAGTTTTTTTCACCTATCTAGAAATTTGCTAAAATTTTTCTCACTGTAAAAAATTTACAGACTGTATCTTTCATTTTCTTGAAACAAGAAATGTTACTGAATTGCAAATCCTGCTGATAAGTAAAGTATTTTCTTCCTTGTTTTAAACTTCCTGTATTCGTCCGATAGATATTAAATCAGCGAGCGCATATTAGATATTTCTTCATAATGTGAGCAACTATAATGCAGCTTTGCTTAAAAATCTAGTATTTGGAATGAAAAATCTTACTTTAATTATATAAACGTCTCGTTTTGTAGTAACATGAGGTCTATTTTGGGTCGGACCTCGTAATTTTGATCTAGGGTCAGATGTCTAGGACGATTCTTGAGCCGTCAACCCCCTCTCCTAACTTCTACCTCACACCAGAAGGAGGACGTTCAGCAGTGGTGTGCTTTCAACTGAAGCAGTGCTTCATTAAGGATTTTTTTTCTCAGATGCATTCAAGTACAGTGAAACACTTTCTGTTATCCGTCATCTTCTAAAATAATCTAATCCGTCATTTCTGTACATTACTACTCCTGTATTGAAGTTTATATTGATCGTTTTGTAAAATTAAATACAACATATATGCATTATTCACTTTTCAAGGATTTCATCTTCATTTTCATCCCAAGCCAGCAGTGAAATCACGTTACTGTACATATGTGCTAAGATATTTCTGTTATCCGTCTATTCGATTATTCGTCACATCCCTGGTCTGTACGGTGACAGTTAATCGAAGATTTATTGTGGTGTGTTCCAATTTCTTTTCTCTCGAAAATTTTCGGCTGAAGGATGATTCCGTATTCTTTCTCGGTGCGAACGAACTTCTTTATTGTGTGAATGAACAGCAAGAGGATAGGGCGAAAGGCATGCATCAGAAGAAGTGTCGCAGTGAATCTTGCTTCCGTTCCGAATTTCCGTTTTCCAGGCCGATCGGGAGTGCGATGTACAAAGTCCATGTTAAAATAAATAAGTGAATCGCGCTTCATCTTGCCAGCTCACCACCTCGTTATTGGTTACGTTGAGTTCATGATATATTGCAGCTTATGTACTTTTCTCCTTCTCTCACACACCGATCAATATGCAACTTACAAACAGGGCCGGCCCAAGCAAAAGCGGGGCCTGGTGCAAAGTTAACTTGCGGGGCCTTGAAACAAATATCATGCAATAAAGTAATAATTTATTGCATTTTGATATTTATTACATTTTTACAGTTTGGTATAAAAAGGACCAAAGGAATACATGAAAATGATAAAATATTTTTGGAATATGAATATTTTGAAATGATTAATAATTTTTATAAATATCTCAATTACAAAAAAAATCGTTAATAAATAAAATAACAAAAATAATTGTTTCATGAATACAATTTGATAAACGACTTTCTTGAATAAGTCTCAAATAATTTTCGGTCTTGAGATATTTCTGAAGGAAGAGTAATAAAACTTGATACAATTCAAATGAATTATTTTTAAATAAATATTGTAATATTTGCAATTCATTACATTGTTATAATATATCTTGGAAGGCAAAACTTGACGGAATATTTTTATTTCGTTGAATAAATCAACGCAATCAATTTTTATTTTGCAAAATCAGTCAGTGGCGTGGGACCTTGTGCGCTCGCACCATTTGAAACCTCCTCGGTCCGGCCCTGCTTACAATTCCAAATATGTAATATTATTATACACTTGAATTTGTAAAGCTTGTATGTATAGTATTAGGCTTATTAAGTTCACTTGCTTATTAAGTTCAGTGCTTCAGTAGATTTTAGAATCGCGCACGCCACTGAAAATTGACATTCGACATTAGAATCAACGTGCTTAAGCGACGGACCTTATACAGAATTGGGTTTCAAGCATGGAATCCCCCGCTTTCGAAGCTGTGGCCACGGCGGATCATATAAAATCTTAATTCCAAATGTAAAAAGTCTTTCTGTTGGATTGTTTCAGTCGATCGATAAGATTTTATCACGTAATCGATGGTTGGTGGCGTCTGCAAAAATGTGTAGGCAACAAATAAAGAATTGAAACAACCTCAAGATAGGATAGCCCATAGAAGTGCTTCCCATATGAGATGCTTAAGGGAAAGAGGAAGCTGAATTTTATTTATAATTGGTTTAATTTGGTATTTTAATGTGCAGTATATTTAATTATAAAAGTAAAATTAAGAGCAAAATAATTAGTCTTCTGAAAATTTGCTATTGTCTTGCACGCCACTGGATTATTTGTATGATTATAAGATTAGTAGATATAAATAATTTCATAATGCGCGTATTCGGAATCCTCCTAAATGTTTCCTGTCATCATGAGGATTTCTGTTTCTTGAAACTAACGGTGTGGCGAAAAAAAGGAAAGAAAAAGAAACCCATTTAATATTATTAAAATATATATAATACCACTTCATGTCTCCTTATCTAGAATCAAAATGATTCTTTGTAATCGGCTTACATGGACATGAAGTGGGAGAATACCAGAAAAAATTAAAAAGCAATTTAGCAACCTAAAGAAAAAGAAATAAATTGAAATAAATTAAATAACTAAAACAAGGAAATTTAGCTAATAGCAGAAGTATTATTAAAATATTAAATAAAATTTTATAAATATAAAATAAAATTAATAAATATAAATTTTTAATTTTAAATTTTATTTTAATATTAAAATATAATGGAGATAGAAAACCACTATGTATAAGTGGTTTCTTCGGCTACTCAATAGGGAAGTAGGGCCTATTAATTTTTTTTTACAATGTCTGTTAATTTTTTATCAATTTTTTTTGCCAAAAATATTAGTCAAAGATAATAATAATAGAAAAATCCACCATAAAATTTCATCATAATTTTTCCATTTGCGTTCTAAAAATTATCTTTTTTTCTTTAAAAGTCAAGATGCTTTGGAGTTTGGCAATAAATAAATAAATGAAATAAGATGAAAACAAAATGGAATATAACAACAGAGCAAATACTAAATAAGTCTTCTGAAATTTTGCTTGAAAATAAACAAGATATGACTAAGTGACAACCTGTACTTGATACTTTCTTTGACACAACAAATAAGTTTATTTTTGGAAGAAAATAAAGAATATCAGAGAAGAAATTTTAATCAAATGGTCTATAAACATTTTGCATAATGGGTCAAAATGTATCTCTTATAGAAAACTATCTGTTTTCTTTTTTTATGGAATGCTTGTCTGTTTCATTTTAATACACTCATAGTAAGCAGCATCACTTTAAAATAGAATAAAAAATGAAATATTAGCAGAACAAAACTAAATAAGTCGTCTGAAATTTAGTTTGAAAGCAAACCAGACATGACAAGGTGTTTGACATTTTCTTTGTCACGATAAATAAATTTATTTTGGGAAAAGAACAGAGTGTTTTACAGAGGGAATTTCAATCAAATGATCCATAAACATTTTATATAATAGATCAAAATGACGTCGCTTATCTATGTTGGATGCAAATGCAGATGAATGAATGTTTTATATCTATTCTACTACATTTAGGCTTAGCACTGACAGCCATTCCAAAGTGAACCGAGTGTCGATGGGCATACACAATGGGCATTATCTATTAAGAAGGAAATGAAGATGTATCACCGACATGTCTTCAAAGTAAACAGGGAAGGGTATTTACATAAAACATGCCTTTTTATTCTATAAGGGAAGTCGTGATAGATATGCACGTCAAAATTGTTGATTCATTTGCTCAAACAGCAGATCAAACATTCTGAATGGAGGCTTCGGTTCGTGATTAAATTTGTGAAAAAGATACACGATAGACCTTCACAAAGGAATACGATGCTAGAAAAATACCAGTGATAAATGTCACATTTTTCTTCGCACAATTCAAAAGATTGATATAAACAGATAACTTTCTATTCATATAATAATGCATATCGAATTTAGGGCTGTCTATTTTGCTTTTTATGGGATGTTCATACGTTTTATTTTAATAAGGTCATGTTAAAGAGTACCAGTTTCAAATAAATCAGAAGTGTGGGAGAATTCTTGTCCGAATTGCGAATTACTGAAATCAAGATATTTACAAGAATTCAATTCCTTCAAGTACATTTTTGTTATTATCGTAAAAGCTGAGCTTGTTGTTACTGTATTATATAGAAAAAGATATTTTATTAAGAAAGGCAAAACGTAGAATTTTCATCTGTTTTATTTTAATACTTTTAATAAAGACAGCATCGTTTACAAAATATCAGAAATGTGCGGAGATATTTTTCTGATTTGTAAATTATTGAAATCAGGTAATTTTCTTTAAAAATATAAAGTTTTCGGTTTGTCAATATCGCAAGAATTTTGTTTATTATTAATGTATAATATCAAAAAGCATTTATTACAGAATGGCAAGACAAGACAAAATGGAAGCGCTTTCGTTATTCACACTCTCATATACTGTTTGTAAAGTAGGGTACGGTATCCTTTGCAATGGGAGTTCTACAGTGTCTGGACGACACAAATTTTCAATTTTGATTGATTATATATCTTAAAATACATAGCAACACTGAAATATTAACTTGTATGTATTACAAATATTAACCAGAACTCTAATCTGGACTACAGAGTACAGCAATAAGTTCTGCGCGATTTGATCAAATGAACACTAAAACGGCAACTTTACTGCATTGCAGAAAAAGAGGGAGGAATTAAACCTTAATCCTTCAAAACGAAACCCTCACTCGATTTCTTGTCACTTCTTTGAGGTGTGAAGGTGAGATGCCAAATTTAACATTTCTAGGTCGGTGCCATTTTGAATTATCGCGTTCACATACACTGACAAACATGTTGGAAGATAGTCAAACCATTGGCAGATTTAATCGAAAGTTTCATACAGATATAAAATTCTGGTGATTAAACTAAGTGTCAAATTTAATTTATCTAAATCTTCGTATTTTTGAGTTATCGAGTTTATACGTATATGAACTGATGAATATACAGACGGATTTTTAGTTAACGGATTTCATCCAAAATTTGATAGAGATCTACAATTTGGATATAAAGAGAACAGATCAAATTTAATTCGTCTAGCTCTTTCCGTTTTTGAGTTAGGGTGTTCACATACATACATACAGACATACAAGGATGGAGTTTTCGGACTGAAGCAGGTCTAAAACTTGGAAATTAAGGAAGATCTCGAAGTTGAATTTTCTGAAGATTACAACACTTTCTCTTAATATATTTTGCATCCCCGAAAGTAAAGGTGTGGATGCAATGCAGAAAGAAAAGAGGTTTGTTGGTAGATTTCATGTCCCAAGAGTCAGAACCAATTTTTCTGCTTTTAACACATGGAAGGGCAGCACAGTTTGCTTTGAGTTAAGAATCTTAATCAATCAGCATCCTTGAAAGAGGTTTTTGATATTTTTCTGCAATATTGGTATAAAGACAGTAGATCAAATTTCATTCGTCTAACTTGTTCCATTTTTGAGTTTCGATGTTCATATACATAGAAAAAGACAGACATACAAGGATGGCTTTTTCGAACTCAAGGAATTCTGAAACTTGGAGATTCACCAAGATCTCAAGGAGTTCTGAAACTTGGAGATTCATCAAGATCTCGAGGAGTTCTGAAACTTGAAGATTTATCAAGATCTCAAGAAGTTCTGAAATTTGAAAATTCATCAAGATTTTTAGGTCAAATTTATTGGCGATTACAATATTTTCATTTTGTATACTGCGCATACTGGAAAGTAAAAATTTGGAAGCAAAGTAGAAAGCACAGATGTCAGTTGGTAGGTTTCATGTCCCAAGAGTCAGATCCAACTTTTCTGCTTTTAACGTATGGAAGGACAGGAGACAGGAGATACTGTTTTGATTCTAAAATCTTAATCTACATCCTCGAAAGAGGTCTTTGATCCTTTTCTGCATGGAAGTCCCCGTTCCTGAATTATTTAACACGCTCTTTTTTCTTTTTCTCGGGTCCTTCCCATTTTCGGTAGGTGCGGTAAGGGGACGACTAAAAGACGTCATCAAGAATTTTGTAATGAAGAATATTTATGCATAATGAAATACTCCTTCACAGCGGAGCGACATTTTTGAAAGTGAGAGGGGGACGAAAATCAATTTATTACTTTGACAGCTTTTTTAATACTCTCTCTTTTTTCCTCTCTCAGCTCTTTCTTTTCAGATATATGGACAGGGTTATAGATTTTTTTTGAGTGATAGATAGGGTGGGGTGCTGATCGCAGATAGGAGTGATTTCGGAGTGGATTTATCATTTATGATCAGATTTTTCTATTCGGGATATCATAAAGCCGCGAATATTCGTGTCGGGCGTGCATTTGTCTATAAATCAATATTGGGGAATAGTTAATGTATTAATATAGACTGTGTAAAATATTTCTCGATGCATTTTAATGATGTTGCGGTCTCCTGTAGTGAATATGTTTTCAAAATAGTGATAAGCGTTTAGTTATTTATGCTAATATGATAAAATAAGATGTAAACCTAATTCTTTCAACTTGTCGTCGAAGCTGTTTATCTCGATATTGATGAAAGTTGCAAAGTTTGTAGAGAAGAATAAAAGTACTGAGGTTCGCTTTGCTTCATTTTCTTTGACGTTTCTAGACAAACATTTTTCTCTCTCCGTCCAAATTTAGATGTCTGATTTCAAATTTTCTTTCAAATTAAGAAAAGAACAAAATCAAATTTGGTAAAACTCGATTCAGACAGTTATCCATGCATCTTGTATGTGCAACAATGTGTGATCTCCAAAGTAAAATTGAGCGTGTCTCCACGTTTTTTAGTTGAAAATGGCAAATTAGGTCACCATACTTCGTTTTCTTATTTCTCGAGTAGTTTTCTTTTCTTGTATGAATATTTTTTGTAATGTTACTTATGTAAGCAATGAGAAATGCAGGATTAAACGAAGAAATGAATGATGGAAATGATCATTACCGTTTGTCTTTTATAGCAAAATACAGTTTTGAAAGAAACGGATAACTTCCTTTTGTGATTTAGAGTTATTGTCAAATGCATAAATTATTCCCGAATATATAATTATTATGATTAATTTTCAATATAAATCTTATGAATTTAGTTTTTTATGCTTTCATATAGCTCGAAATAAATAAGTAATAGATACCGTGATTTTTTAAAAACCGGTTTGCTAATTTATGGACAAGACAAAAAATTGCCAATCGGACACCTTAAGTTGGATGGAGGGAGTGGTATATTTCGTTTTAATCCTCAGTGTCTTTAAAAATATTCAATAAATTTTGAAATATATGCAAACTGCAATAGTGAATATTTGCAGCCGACATTCATAATTCAATATACAGTGCAACCCCGGTTAACCGAACTGAAGGGGGGGGGGGTGCGTTTCGAATAACGATTTTTTCAGTTAAACCATGGACATATGTTACTATTTTGTATCTAATTATAGTAGGTAATTTTGAAATGTTTTGAGTGTAAAACGAATTGAAAACTCTCTTTGTAGGCTACACTTACGTTCTTTACTAAAATAAACCCATCGTCGGACGCATTATTCGCACCGTCGAGTTTGGGCACAATGCTCCTGATAGGCACAGGTAAACAATATCGTAATTAATGTTGTTAAAACACATTAATTTTAATTTTAGCATTCTAAAATTAATAAATGACCTTCTTGGAGAGCCTTAAAAGAAAAATTGGGACATCATTGCAAAAAAGTCTCGCCTTCACGATTATTTCCGTTTGTGATTTCAGAGGCATTTCGGACAACTCGCCTCTATTAGCACAAGGTATTGTACGTTATCCTCACGATGTTATTTGATATTCTGAATACCGCACAATATCGTGAGGATATCGTAGCAATATTGTACAGCATCTTGTGCTAATATGGCGGGTTTCGGTTAAACCGAGTTTGGTTAACCGAGGTTTTACTGTATTTCGATAACACACTTATTTACTTGATTGAACTTTTAAATGAGAATGAAAATCTATGTTAAAATAAATTAGCTAGTTTTATTGCTGTTGTTGACAATGTCATTAGAAACGAAAAGATACCATAAAAAATACTACTTAAAACGAAACAAATCGTGAAGAACTTTCAGCTTTAGGGTAAACTGAAATACATTTGATGAATACACTTCCTATTGCTCAGGCGGATACTCTTTTCTAAGAGGATTGCCACTTTTTTGCACTAAGTTATTTTCAAACCGTAATAAGAATAAGATCGTTTAAGATGTTTGATTTTACTGAAGATTTGCATCTGGTATCCAATCACTGTCCTTATCTTGAAAATATCTCAACTGCCCAAAGTATCACACTCATCACCTTAATAATAGTATTAGGCTAACTTTATATATACAGTACTCATTAGTAGCAATATCGGGATTATAAACAAATGACCCATTCGCAGCATACCAGCAATAGAGGGAGCTTTATTTCATTGTCGAAAAATTAACTTTCTTTCTTTATCTTTTTTGATATATGAAATACCAAAACTGACTTCTTATAATAATTTCATGCTATTCAATTTTCATAGATACTTCTTTCTATTGAATTAACTTTAAATGCTATGTCTCAGAATGTCTCAGAAAAGAATAAAAATGTTGAAAACGGCACACATAAATTATCACATGGTTGTATTATTAATAACACATTTTTCAGGGAAACCACATTGGTGAGATGACCATGATAAAAGTTTTGTACTGGAATTTTTTTTTGTTGAACAAAATTAAACAAGTTTAAACAAGATGAGTGAAAAAAGACTTTCAACAAAAATTATAACCTTCTGATAAATCTTTTAGCAAATAATGCTGTATCTCAAAGATTTAATACGCAAGGAAAGAAATGTATGGTAACATTAATCATATTTTGCAAAAAGAATACCTTAAAACAAAATCTGTAAAGATAAGAGAAATGAAATGGAAAGAAAGTATCTGATTCATATATGCCCTAAGACTTCTATTTTAAGTATCAGATACACAGTAACTGTTCTTTACTCTTTTTACTTAACATACAACAAATCACGAATTTTCAAACTAGTCAGATTTGCATTAATCTCATCTTGTATATTAATCTCTAGTTATATCACAGCCTGTAGCAAATAAATCATTTTACGTCTGATGAGTAGACAAAGTGTGGATTAATGTGTAATTTTTTCAAAACGGAGAAACAAATAGACTTAGCTTCAGTGACCTTGACGGTAACCGACAACAGCAAAGTAAATAGCCAAGCCGCATTTCTCAGCAATAAAATACCACCGAAAGCAGAATTAATTTTAAAATGAAATATCGCTGATGAATTCCGCGCTTAATCGTACGTCTCCTTCAGGCCAATCTTCATATCTCCATCTTTCCTGTGGAGACGTGCGTGCCAGAACCGTAATAAATGAAGCAAACCTACCAGAAAGATGTTGGGCTCAAGGTTACTTTCCTAACTGAGACTGAGGAATCGGTCAGAAAATATACGGATGTTACCCCACCCTACAAGTAAAAGTACGACAGGATGCTAGTTGAAAATAAATAAAAATATCGTTTTTACATCACTTTATCATCGGCGAATCGCTTTTCCGAAATGAAATCATCAACAGTTCGTGCATTTACTTCAGACGCGTAATTGCGCTTAATTTAATTGAGATCCCGTGTAATTCCTGCCGATGCACCATCCATCTCCAGAGTATGAATTGCCCTTGCCAGCCATTTCCACGGTACAACAAACCAATTTGCAACAGCGTGGCCGCTATTATTGTATTTGTTCTGTTTCTTTTATTTCGCGTCTGGGAGCGGGAATGAAAGATGATGGGCCAGTTGCGGCTGCTAAGTTCTTATCACATGCTGCAGAGAGGCAAAAACTAAATCAAAAACCTAAGAAATAATATCATAATTGCGTAAAAAATTGGCCGCATCGTACACACACGTTTACAGAACCAAAATTACTGCAACCCCCATCGCGATGCTTTTGGATTAGATTAATGACATTTTAAAGCTCTTCTTTTTTCGTGGATGTGTGTATAAGTAAATGTGTGCAGCCATTGGCGGAAAGGTGATTTTTTGCCCTCCTTTCGTGGAGATTTTTATCTGACGCTTCTTTTTTATTGATGTTTTCTCGGAGAGTATATTTCTTGTCACTACTTTTACTGCAGATGCAAGAGATGGAGATGTCTTGAGTTTGAATGCTGAAGCTCTATCATGATATAGTTTGAGATATGATTTCAAGCGCGCATCAACCCTTAAGTGCTGTTCCGAGAGTGTGAAATCACTTTCAGATTAAAGCCAGATAGTTTTTATTGCTTGCTGCATGACTTTTTCAACGACTCTTTCTTCCTTTCCTTCTTCAATCAGGATTTCGATGTCCCGATAACCTTTTTCTGATTGCGAAGCTATTTAGAAAATTATTTTTACGGAATTATCTGGGAGTGTTAAATGGGAATGAGTGTAGATCGTGATGGAGAAACTTCTGGAAGAAAGTGCGTTGTTTCCTTTTTGGCACAGTAATTAGTTCGCCGGCATTCATTATCTATTAGCTCGAAATGAAAGAGAACTTTTTGAATGAAATCGAGATAAACGTCTTACATTCAATTTCTCCAGATGTTTTTATTTGGAAATGCGTTATTTCTTCTGGTACAGTAATTAGTTTGCAAGCATTCATGATCCATCTATTAGCTAGAAATGAAAGGGAGCATTTCAATTGAAAATGTGATGAATTTCTTTCTTTGAATTCAATCAAATGCTGAGATGTATGCAAGGAGTTTTGGTAGTGTGATTTTTTTTTCTCACAACCAAGAATCAAGTGAAGAGTTACTGAACATTCTTGAATTTTACATATATATATATATATATATATATATATA
>BGPR01000057.1:1407560-1438125 GCA_013235015.1 Araneus ventricosus
ATATATATATACATCTCATATACATACATATATATATATATATACATACATATATTCATCAACATCCTCTAGTTGATTGCACTCTTATATCTTCTCCACGGCTGTCTCCTACCCTTCTCTGTTCTTCTATGTGAGGTCTGCTCCTGTGGTTTCTCTAGTATTTCTTTTATATTATTTTCCACGTTACTTGCGAACTGTCCCGTCACATCCAATTAATAAATATTCGGCTAATAACTTTGTCTATCTGCTGATAATGAATTATTACCTGTTAAAACAAAAGGTGGTAGTTAAGGTGAGCCAAATAATGGCCACTTATTTTGAACATGGTCACACTTTAAGGGTTATGAGACATCATAATGCCTAAATTTCTAAAAAGTAATGTTTCTTTTGGCACATAACGATTTGTTTCTGAAGTGTCTTATCAATAATTATAGAGAAATTAAACAAAACTGCTTAAAATAAACAGAAAACCTTTTTTATATTCCATTGGATCCATTATCTAAATCTTTCGTATAAAAATTTAAATATAAAAACCGCAACTACCCATCACATTCACTACATCTCCTAGAGGCGAAATAAAAGGACAAAAATAATAATATCACCAAGCTGTTGCAAATGGTTTGTTGTACCGTGGATGTAGTTGGAAAAAGCAATCTATCTACTTATTTCAGTCAATAAATCTTTACTAATAAAAAAGGAGAATGTGTGTGTGTCCGTGTGTGTGTTGGCGCTCTACAGGGCAGACTGCTGGACCCAGAGCTACGAAATTTGGCACAAACATTCTTTGGAGGGTGGAAACGTGCACCTCGGAGCCCTTTTTTGAAATTTCGATTAGAATTTTAATTAATTAAAAATTAAGCGAAATTTTGACGTTTTTCCTTAATAACTTCCGAAAATATTACAGCAAAAAATCATTTTTACACCATCTGAAAGTGCAAAGAATTTCCTTCCTAATGATATTAATTAAGTTGCCGTACAATGTTTTCTCGAATATTAATAAATTTTTAAAAATATTTTATGCATAATTTACAACAGTACTTTTCAGTGTTGCAATGCAACTCAAACAGTTCTCATTGTTAAAACAAATATTTAATTGCATATTTATTTCATTGCTGTAATCTGAGATAATAGCCTAATATATTTTGCTTTCATATTTTATTTCATAAACATTTTTGTGAAATCTGTAAACCAAGCTCTCCGAGATATTGCTTTGCTTACATTAAGAAATATATCCATTAAGCTGAATGGTTGTGGTTTCTATGTTTTCATTCTTTTCTCAGCATGTTTTAATCCAGCTAATATGCCACTGTCCATAAAATGTGTTGCGTCATTTTAATGTTGAAATCAAATTCATATTTTACAAGAGGAATAAGAAAATGAAGACAGTGCCGACAACATGGAATTAGAGGTTACATGACATGATTAGTTATTTGACTCCATTAGGAACATTTATGCAGACAATGAACAGAAGAGGCCCAAGGTCATTAATAGAACTTGGGTTAAATATCTACCACAATCTGAACTTTAAAATTACGTTGTTAAAAGAGCCATGGATATAAAATGATGCAAGATTCAATTGAAATCATATTCCCGGCGAACAAGCTGGTCGCCGAAGGCGAGTAGTAAACAATATAATGATTCGTTGTTGCTTAGGTAATAATAAAATTTTACTAATCCAACAGTAAATCAATGAACCGATGTATAAAAATAGCAATAATTCCGCATCATAGTGACGTGTGCTTGTTTCATTTAGTTAATATACTACTAAAAATTTTTAGTTATAGATAAAAAAAATTATAAGAAAGGGAAACTTTGGAATTTGAAAGAGTGTCCAAATGTTTTTGTATATAAAATTGAGAAGAAAGAAGCACAGCACTAAAATTGACAAAACTTAAAAATTGACAAAACTTAAAAATTTTTCTAATAATTTCTTACTTGTATAGTTAAAATCTTAAATCTGAAAAATGAAAATATCTAAAATTTTAGAAAAGACCTATCAATGAGCAAAATAAATAAATAAATAAACATCATTCTCACATATTAATTTTTAACAATTGAAAAAAATTGATTATAAACTTGATAAACAATGAAAATGATTTGTTCTCATGTAAGCATATGAAATATTATAATAAATTATATATAATATAAATATTCTAGTTTTTTTCAATTATAGAAAAAATGTACATCCAATAAGTTGCCCTCAATGAAAAAGTAATTTTTTTAAATTTCAAGATGGTGTAAGAATGTGCTTTGACAATCAATTATTCTTTCAGTTGTCATTGGCTGAAAATGTCGAATTTTAGTTTATTTTTTTAATCGATTTGAATTTCAGAAAAATCGCTCAGAGGAGCACATCATCATCCTTCGAAGTATGTATATGATGAACTTGGTAGCTCTAGTTCTTGTAGTTTATCGCAGGGATGGTTAACGTATTCTATTCGCTACTTTTTTTGGATGGTAAAAACCTTCGCGACTCAGAAAAATTTTGCTTCTACTCCAATGTCTAGGAAATTAATAAGAAAATGAAATATTAATAAATGATAATTAAAATGGTATTAAATAAAAATATTTCCTCAGGAAATTTTTCATAAAGCCTCTTAAGTCAAGTCTATTTCCTAAGCTAGTATCGCTAAAAATATTGAGTAGTCTTAAAGAAAAACACCTTGTAATAAATTTTTCTGTCGTCCACTTGAGGTCGTTATCCACAATTTAAGTTGCCCTGGTTTATCCAACTGTGCGAAAACAGACAGACATACTCACTTAAAGTGTTAAGATCTTTAGAGATTTCCAGATGCCAGCATTGATCATGTCACTTTCTTCTTTCAGAATCATCATTCGCTGTTACTACAGGAGATGATGTAATGCCACCTAAAAGGTATGGCATTTTAGAAAATACCATTTGTTTCAATTTCCCTAATTTATTGCAGATTTCCTAGAAAAATGCTTATTACATAATTAATGATCTCAGAAGCAAATTAAACTCCTTTTTACCTTTCTGGATCGCAAAATTTTATTCTATATTTTTTCTATATATTTTGAGGGAAAAAATGGACGGAAAGCAAAATTCCATTGAATGGTCGAATAAATGTTAAAGAAAACAATAACCAATATTTCAGAAAAACCAATTCAGACTGATTTCCGAAAGACAAATTAATCCTATGAAAAAAAGTTAGTAAATAATTCATTCAATCATTAATTAATACTTATTAAGCTGCTCTCAAAGTCACCAATTTTATGGAATTTTTAAGCTAATCATAAAGGAAGCTCCGTCTTTAAAAAAATACCGTAGAAATAATTCACTTTCTGTAACATCATTGATTTGTTTTTCATTTATTGGTTCCTTATCTTCCGAAATCATAAATCCTATTTTAATTTTTTATGTATCGACTAATGCCGCATCAATAGCTTTAAAAATGAATTGTGCATAATTATATACTTAATTTCATTCGTAGTGAGTAAGAAATTTCAGTTGATCAAAGGAAATTCTTTCGTAGAAGAGTAAATATAATATAAAATACACTTATAAATTGTATTGTTAATGCATTACTATGCGCTTTACTTTATGTCTGAAACCAACATAACACCACAGCATACCCCCGAACTCGGAGCCAGGACGGCTCCATGTCGGTTGGTTGGGTATGCGTGAAACTATTGAAAAAAAAAATACAACTTCCATATAAAGATAAAAAAAACAGGACATTTAAAACAAAAGAATATAATATTTTTTTAAAGTTCAGTCTTTCAGGTCGTTGTGTTGTTGAATTTGAGAGGGTCGCGCCCTGTGTATGGAAGAAGAGAGAATATGAGTATATATGATTAGTTGGGTCTGTGGCTAGTTGTTGTCGCCATCTTTAGGAAATAAGAGTGTTTCGTTTTCCGCGATGAAGTGGATGAGTTTCCTGATTTTCGCCCTAGAATTGTTGTTGTTCATGGCTCTTTTCTACCAAAGTGGTTCTAGGTCAGCTGACGGTTTTGTTAGGTGGTTTGATGTTGTAAACAGGCAACTTGTAGCATAGTGTAATGGGTTTCCCAGGTTTCCGGAAACCGATGACCAGTAAATATGATGATCAGTTAGTAACTCCAATAGCGTAGCTAGAGGGGGGGAACGGTCCGTCCAAGGCGGCAAAATCGGAAATGCAGGGAAACAGCTTTATAACTAAGAGCAGCGGCACTAGCTAAAAAATTCTGTACATAAAAAATAATAAACAATGCAATTAATTCGTATATTCCGACTTTTGTCTAGAAGTTACCGATTATGTCAACGAAAGACCTATGGTGGACGCATGATTTCAAGATTTGTATGCAAAGATGTAGGGCTTCAAACGACGAATTAAAATGTCTTTTCCGTGATTTTTTTAGGTTTAAGTGCTCTATGTAACTTGTAAAAGAAGGGCAACTTCGTTCCCGGCGGCACAAGTTACAGCTGCGCCACTGGACAACTCTCAATAGCTTCACAATCAGGGGTAGTTCCAGAGGGGGGACCGAGGGGGAAGGTCCCCGTCGTCGGGGAAAATTTTTTGACTGGGTATTCAACTGTAGTTGATAAATAAGTATCTGGCGAAAATTTGAGACCAATTTCATTACACTCGTCCCCCGTACAGCAGGTCGTGCCCCCTGTCGGGCAAACTCTAACGCCATTCCTGTTCACAATATTTCTAACGGGGTTCCATACTTTGAATGAGGATATTGTTCACAACTTGTAGCAGCAAAATCCATTCTTCAAAAGCAAAGATTTACACTCCTGGAGTTGTTGTCTTTTCCTAGATCTTTTCCCATAGCATCCTTAATATGCTCAATAGGAAGTAGGTCCGGCGATTTCGTTGGCCGCTCCATACAATATCCTTTTGCTCAACTAATTCTTCCATAACCGGAGCTTTGTAGCTTCACGTTATCAACAGTATAAAATAAGTTCACGTTGGCACTTCCTCGGCGAAGTCTGACATAATATATTCAAAGACCTCAAACCTAACTGTGTTGTTTGGCCATATTGTTCCCACTGAAATTGTGTAGAAATGCGTGAAGTTATTCCAGATACAACAGTGAGGTCTCGAAAGAGCTCTCTAGCCATCATCTTTATACGGTGTCATGCGTGTAATATCACTTATGGTATTGATCCTTTGAAGATGTCGATCTTAGGTAGTTTGAGCGTACTAGTAATCGTATCTATTGTTTAGAATTAATGCTATAACAGGATACTACTATTTAGATAACCATATGTATTGCGCTACTATCACTTGAAAATAATCAGCTTCAAGCAGATCAGCTGCTTTTCATCTCAGTCCATCGTCTAAACTATTGCGAAAATTTATTTTCGCTGTAAGCAGTCTAAGTTTTGTTTTTGCAAGAAAAACAGTTCTGTATTCAATATTTGACGATACGGAAAATAGTCCCAGTTAGCCCTCGTTTAATTTCCAAAAACGGGACAGTTATCCAAAAAACCGGAACAAATTGTAAAAAAATTATTTGTTTTAAATTGCCGTCTTGTTGAAAAATAATGACAATAATAAAGCATCTGCTCAGATGTTATCACGTATATGATAAAAAGAAGAACACAATGTAAATAATGTTTCACAAAGAAGGAACTCCATGAATGTCCCTTGTAATGAAGATTTTGCAAAAAAGCTATTAAATTCCAGAAGATATTTTATTGTTAAAAATTTCAGTCAAAATATAACCTTTTTGTTCCAAGTGAAAGAGTAAGAGATAGGAAAAACGAATCACTATATGATATTAAAATTGTTAAGCGAAATCATTGAGAAGGTAGGTATATAGAGTGCAAAACTTAATGATGTAACAGCCGAATTCATCTGTATTGCGCTAAGTAAATGACCAAAGTTTGTTTACTAAAATTAAATTATTCAAGAAAATAAAGTGAGCAACCCCCTATATAGGGATAAAGGTGAATATAAAGCTGACTATAAATGGAAGTGCTTAATCGGATAAATGTTTAAATTCAGGGAAAGCTAAATAAAATTACAAAACGAAATGGTGTGTAGAAAAGCAAATAGATTTTAGTCGAATTTTTGCCGACTAAGTCCTTAATATCTACAATTGATGAATTAAAAAGACATAAAAGCTGGTAAAAGAATTCAAATTATTCGATTAAGATATTATAAATAGAGAAAGCTTGAAGATAAATTGTCTACATAGATTCTCTCTCATCAATTAAGAGATACTTGCAATTTTTGGTGTAACCAATACGGCGAACGAATTTGACACCAGCAGATCGCATCGGGACTACTCGTTACACACTAAAATTAGACTGGATCGATTTCAATTTGTTTTCAATCTTCAGGTTCCATTTTCTTTGCCAGGCGAAATGAGCATGAAACTTTTTACATCAAAATAGGGAAATTTGTGTTTAAAAAGAAGGAAGACTGTTATTGCAGTATAACCTTCTTGTCCATTATCATCGATTCCTGAAATAGCCGGGGACCCGTTAAGAGTTTATCTTGTAATTGTGTATATATTTTCCCAAAGATTCGATTCATTGATAATTGTGTGAGATGTGTATTTGGACATCTCCCGTCCAAGCATTCACGAAGGACCTCTGAGTACAACCTCATGTGAAAATAACATCGAGTACGCGAAATGAATCACCGGATTCTATAATGCAAAGTCCCTCAACAATTTCATTTCCTTCACTGTCTACAGACTTACATCGATTGAAAGATCAATATTGGGATACGGAAAGAGGGAAATAAAGATAAAAAACTAGACAACAGGAACAACAATATGACCATTATTCAAAACCGAGGCGTAGCGAGAGGTGGGTAATAGGGTATAGATACCCCGAGCACCAGTCAACAAGGGCGCCGAAAAGACAACGTTTTTGCATATATTTTGCGTTTTTAAAAGTAAAGGTCAACAAATGAGAAAAGGGAAAGGAGGTGAAAAATCATTACCATACCCCTTGCTACGCTACTAGTGCAAAATTACGAGGTCTACTCCAAAACTGCCACTGTGTTGCTTCAAATGGTTAATCTAATTAAATTAAACTTCAGAAAGAAAAACTTGAGCACTATTCAATGCAACTTTGGATTAAAATAATATCATAAGTAAACAAAACATTGTTCAGCATCATTTTTAAATATCCTAAATATGCTTGGAAATTCACGAAAAATATTAGTATTAATCGGACTAATTAATTATTGATTCCTCTCGCAAGCCCAAACACTGTTGTCTGTCAGATAACCGGCAGTCGGGAAAATGTCCTTGTCTGATGTTAGGCAAAAGATCAACCCTTGAAAAAGAATGAATAAGATCAATAATTAAATCGTCTCGCACATTCAGATGCGTAATATTTCAGATAAACAACGGTCCGGAAAATGAGTCTCATTTAATACAGAATAAATGTCTATTGACAAGAATGTAATAGTTTCTGAAACAAGTTGAGATGAAACTCGGACACGGATTGCCCACTGAATCATTTTTACGAATCAGTTCCTTACCTTTCCATTGAATAAAACATTCCGCAAATGCGTGAAAATAAATTCACTGAACGTGTGATGAAAGAAAAACTTTAATGTGAAAGGGGGGAGGTGGAAAGAATATATGAAAAAGAAGATATCCCGTAATGGAGAAAAAGAAATCGAGCAGCGTTTATGGGTGGAATTGCGAAAACCCCTGACTGATTGAGAAAAATTGAAGAGAGCGCGTCGTTGAAAAAGAAAGGCGTGGGACTCGAATCTTGAGCAAGTTATGCTCGCCACGATCTCAATTCCCCCTGCCAAACAATTTAGCCGTCCCCCCGCGAGAACCCGATAAAACGATTGTAGCTGTCAGTCCGCAGGAAAAAGACTTATTACTTCTAATTTCACATCATCTTCTAATTACAGGTCTCGCTATCCACAAAACAAATATTATTCCGAACCCCTGACAAAGGGAGATAGAATCGGCAGATAGGGAATTGCTAGTTTTGCTGTTTTATTTTCTCGATCTGCTTCTTTTTCTTTCTTCATTGCCCCCTCGTAGACTGCACATGCTGAAGTTTCTTTAAGTTGGTTTTTACACTTCGTCTACGGTGCAGCTCTTTTTTGAAATTGCGTAGTGTCTCTTTGGTTTAGTGTTTCTATCTGCAATGAATTTGTTTCACTTTTTAAAGCCAAATATGACGAAGGAAGCGAAAAAATATTACTACTTTGACCTTTAAGTCGTCATCCTTTCCATCAAATGGACGGAAGGGATTGTGGTAAATTAATGTAGAATCAAAATTAATTTGATACAGCTTAGAATTTTAGGAGTGTCACAAAATTATCTGGTAACACATTGTTGAAACTCCTCCCTTCAATACATTTGTTCAGAGCACATTTAGATTTGTGACTTCATTTAAATTACCTTTTCCTTATTATGTTGACTGTAAATTCTACCGAAGGAATCAGAATTCAAAGTTTAATGTTTTTAGAAAATTATTTAAATTGCAAAATGATAATTTTAATTTTATGTTTTTCACTTAAAACCTTGCCCAGATTTAATCACATTTGCTTATTTTCAACCTTTTTGTAAAGAGAAATTACTGCGATGAAGATCACTTTACACGAGCATGTATTAAGTGTTCTTTTTCATGAAATTTATAGCAATGCCGTTGCTGCTGTTCGTGAATTTTGTCGGGTAAAAAAGTTACGATAAGGACTAACGCCACCCCAAGCTGTGAAAAGAAGGATGATTTTTTTTTAAAAAAACGAAATCGGATCTTAAAATCTTCAACTGGTAGAAAATGAGATCATGATTTTTGAGTGTTGCCACAACAGACATTGAGGGATGTTTCAGGCTTTAGTCGGACCCATGCCGCATCACGGCAATATGATGGAACCTCGGCCACAGCTAGAAAGACTTCGAGAAAAATAAAATTTAATTTCCATATGAGATCAATCACGGACACAGACTGTTTACTGGGGACACGGAGATACGATTCATTTTTGCCTAGAATTTTTTTAGCTAGGATGGTACTGTTGGATTCTAGATTGACATTCATAACATCCCTTTTAAGACTAAACAAACATTTATTAGAACATTAAAACACAACCATTACACTTCGTATCTGCGTACATCGTAACTTCGTTCAACCGTACTCGTACTCGTGTTCGTCTCTTATTTTTAAATCAAATTCAAAGTAGCTCAACATGAGACTGTTGCCACTTATCTGGTATCATACACTGTTATAACAGTAAATAAGTAAGTTGAAGTCGTGCTTTTGTCAGGCATAAATATTAAATACACTTACAGTACTTTGTTAAACATTTCCATGGGGATTTGGAGCCATGAAACACTATCTTTTTTTTAAAATGACATTGTGAATAAGCAAAATTGTCGTGTTTGGGCCAAGGCAGGAAATTCCTCTGCATTTTCCCCAGCAGACAGTCAGCTGTGGGTTCACATTCACATTTATCTTGGGGCCTCATTTTTTAAAGGAAAACACTGAAAACCGTTCTATACATGTTCTATGACTGCGACTAAATATCTTTATCACCACACATACCCCCGAACTCTGAGCCTGGCGGCTCCCTATCGGTTGGATGGGTATGAGTAAAGCTTTATTGACAGCCCCCTCCAAAAAATTACAAGCTTAGAATTTGAAAATCAGATAATATTAACAGAGCATAATTTTGAATATCAACATGCCTAAAATGAATAAATTGAAATAGAAAAATAAAAAAGTAAAAGAAAATGCTAAAAGTTTAGAAGATGTGATAAAACAAATGTGAAATGTCTTTCCAGTTAATGTTCATAAGGAATTAGCTATGAAATTTTCAATTAGGAAGTTGGAAATAAAATATCTTCATTTTTTAATAAAACTCATTAAATTCATAATTTTTGCTTGAGAGAGTGTTGATGCCATCACTCGTCGCCACCAGAGATCCTCATATATCGGTGCTGGTTTCTTGAGTTGAAAAGAGCTGGTCAGTGGGCAACCTGTGACGTAGTGAATGGGACTTCCTTGCTCGCCGAATCCACATTTGTCCTCTGATCATAGGCGGAATCGTTTTAGAAAAGTGGGAGAGGGCCAATGTCCAGTTGTAAAGAGAATTCCATCGCGATGACAAAGAGTAGGATTGTTACAAATTTTTGGAAAGATTTTTCAAATATTTCTGCCAATGATTCCTGTGTCCCATTGATGCTGCCATCTATTTTTTGAAATTTCTAACAATTTCCTTTTGAGAAAGCTGGCGCATACTACACTACCCCCCACCACAGCTCTATAGATCATCACAGACCTTCTCCCACTTCCATTTAAAGCGGAGTTAGAAGCTGTCTATACAAGAGTTACCAGACTCAACAAACAGAGAAATCTCTCAAACATCATCTTTTCTTCCGCGTTATACGAAGGTAAAATCATACGAACTAAATTTCACCCAGCGATATTCAATATAGAAGATTAAGTTTCCTTTTCAAATCAACAAGTACAAGATATCAATATCAACATCTTTACTTATGGATCAAAAATAGACGGCAAAACAGGAAGCGCATTTTGTATTTGGCGCAATAATTCAATCATGGATCATTGATGGGTAAATTAAATTCTCATAACTCTCTATATAAAGCAGAACTAATAGCTACCAAAGAGGCCTGTTAAGAAGCAAGCAACAATACTCTTCCAACGATAATTTGGACGGGCAGTGAATCTAACCTTCGTTCTATTTCTTCCATTAGAACGAAAAGTCCAATAGCACAGGTCGTTCAAGAAGTTCTGCGACTAAATATCGTGACATGTTTTCAGAACTTTGTGATACTCAAAATGCTATTTGACTACCACTTTTATGCAAGATATGTGCATCTCCGCATATTGGGAGGCGCGTGAAAAATTTTATGTATCAGCACTTTACCGATGATCGTGTAATTAGTTGCATGTAGTGATTAGCGTTCTCGACTGCTTGACCACTACTTTTTCCGGAGCTAACAACATGCGATTTGTAGTTGCGAGGATGCCCAAGGATGTGGTGTATCGCGTAACAACTGTAATGTAAGCAGTACTTAGAGACAGTGTTACGTTGTATGCAAGAAGTATCGAAAGTCATAACCTACTGGCAACTATTGAATATATTGTCTATCGCCTTCAAATGACACACATTTACATTGTGAAACAAATTGAGAGATACTACATGACTTGCCCATAAGCCTGATACTGTTTTTGTGAAATAAAAGTGTTTTTCAACATTCTGTTTTCTTTTTCTGTGCAAAAAGGGTAACTCCGGTAGAGTCGCCGCATCCGGGATAGATGCCGCACGCCTTGTATTTCTTGTAATTATCGATAGATGACAGTCAGACGAGCAGTATAGGTGCGCAATGAGATTTCTTTAACCAGTTTATAGCATAAATCGCAATTCGATGATTACTTTTAGCTGTACAATCGTTATTTTGAGGTAAGCGTATGATTTCACTATCCAAACTTTTAAACACCTTATGTTTAAATACTTTTTATACGCTAATTACTAAATCCATGCATGATTTGGAAGTCGAAACTAAGTGTAGAGTCTGTATAAGAGTACTGTGTGTATGGTTACGCCATTTTCCTTTGCGAGGGCAGACAACTATGATGTGCGGCGTCTGTACCGTACAAAATGGGATACATGCCGCGCTGCGATCCGGTATACACGCAACAGTTTCTTTTGTACGGGATGCCGCGATTAATAAAATTGAAATTTATCTATCCGTTTCTTATTTTATTATGTTATTGAACACTTACTTGAGTTGAGCAGCATGTTGGGCGCAAATTGACTCAGCATCAGGTAGGGTCTTTAATCTACGATGCTTGGAACAAATCGGCAACTGTTGGCAACGCTACTAGGGGTTTTAAGGTCACTGGCATCTTCCCTTTTAAAAACAAAGCTCTCCCAGATCAATTGTTTTTTGAATTAGCGGATAGTGAAGTGCCCGTACCAGAAAACACGACACAAAAAGAGGCAAATTCATCAAGTGAAGTACTAATCAACACACCTCAAATCAATTTACAGCCTGCAGAACCTGGAACTAGCAGTGTAAAACCACCATCACCTACCAAACGCCTACATTAAATCTCTCCTATTCAGACTTAGCCAGGTGACAGCAAAGCACAGAATTAAGAAAACAACAGTACTCTTAACCTCTATTGACAATAGGAATGCGCTTAAAGTTAATTTAGAGAAATGATTCCAAAAATGTAAGAAAATTAACAAAAAAGATGTCAAAACTACCGAGAGAAAATTTAATTTTGAATCAGGTGGAGGATCCCATGACAGTTCATCAGACATTGATGAATGTTCAAACAGTATCAAGTTTACTACACCAAAGTAGAAAAAGGGAAAAATAAAAAGAAAGAAGGCGAAGAAAGATGAAAGTCAAGATGATAACAATGGGCATTTGGATCACACATGTGATGCAGACGTTCTTTGCAAGGAATGTTCTGAAAACTACTACAAAACTAAGAGGAAATGTGATTGGCTTCGTTGCATCATGTGTCAAAGGTGGTTACATGAAGGCTGTACTATTTTCGACACTTTTTTACTTTTTTCTTTTTCCTCTCTAATACACTGATGTTAAGTTGTTGTTGAAACAACAATTAAAATTCAATCTTTAAAAAAATAAGTCGATAATTTTAGTAGTGAGCTAAGCAGGCAGACTAATATTGATTTGAACCTACTAACACATTTTATTGTACTCATTTAGTTTGTTTTTGTTATTACATAGGTAATTATAGTCCAGATATGAATATTTGTTTGAATATTTTTTATTTATTGTTTCATTCTGTTCTTATGCCAGGCGTGGCATAACTCAAGCACAAGTGCGGCGTCTCACCCTGAATGTACGGGTAACGCGCCGTAGTGTAATTTTTAGAAAAAAAATTGTTAAAAAATATTAATTATTTTTTTATATTTTTTGTTGCAGTACACATGTTGTATATTTAACATTAAATAGCACAGCATAATTTATTTTATTTTATGTACACCATGGGATTTTATACACAACTTCAAAAAAACATGCGGCATATCTCCCGGAATTACCCTAACTCTAAAAGCGCATTCATACGAAGATTTTGTCACTAATTGTTTATTATGTATCACGGAACTTATAATTTGAATAGATGTCTATAAAGTTTGCCATCAAGCTGACCATTAGTTGCTGCTGAAAAGACCAATTTATTTTGTGGATCATTCTGTAGATACTATTTTCTAGCGCTTTTTTAAATTTTTTCTGCAATTATACAGAAAATAACTTTTAACAACCAAGTGAAGAAATGAAAGAGTGCAGAGGTGTATTAAAATTGTCAGTTAATCTATTATTCTTAAAATAGCAAAAACACTTTTAAGGATTAAGTTTAGTTGCCTCTACTCGATATTAAGTCCATCGACTTACAACTTAAATGGGAACATTTCCCTAATTCCGTCGCCCACTAAATCGTTTGATGTAAATTTGTACCTGGAAACGTTTGACATCTTTGAAAGTAGTTGATTGAGTTTTAGATATTTTCATCAAGAGGAAATATTTCAAACAAGATTATATGTTGAGAGTTTTGTTCTTAATATAATACTTGAGGGTAACAATAAAACCTTAACGAGCTATGTGGAGTCATGGAAGTTGCTTAGAATTTCATCCTGTATATTAATAAACTACTAAACGTTCGAATCAGCCCTCGAGTTTGGATGAAGTAAAAAATTAAGGTGAAATATTTGTATTGAAATAAAACTATAATATGACTAGGAACATTGTTTTCGCCTCATGATTACAACCGTCATTTCCCATCCAGAAAAGAAAACCTGAGGCTAAATCTTACATAATTTCATTTACATTCTTGTGTAATGTTTATTTCACATTATTGACTGATTTAAATTCTTGAGAAATTATCGATAGAAATATTTGAGGTACGTCAAATTGTCTATTTAAGAAACCACATTCTTCCCGTATACATTTAATAGAGCTCATCCGCGTGAAATAATATGACAAAGCTTAAATTCGCTTAGATTCACCATTTTTTTAAAATAAAATATTTAACTCTGTGCTTATAGATGTAACAATTTGCCAGTCGAGTTTTCGATCCAGAATAGTTTAGAAATCTGAAAGGAATTTATAAATGATGTTTTTTATTATATAGTCGTGGTGAATTTCCTAGGGATTTAAAAATGAAATATAGCTTATATATGATATAGAAAGAGAAATATTAACCTTAAAACAATTTGTAAGCTTTGGTTTTTATTGCTATTTTTTACATTATATTTCTCAGTAGCAATAGTCGGTTTCTTAACTTTAATTATTTTACAAGCATCATTCATTATTTAATTTTAATTTCACTATAGATTTTCCATTAAGGAAATTTAAAGAAGATTTCTTCACATGTTATTGGGTTGTTCAGAAAATATCCGCCGTTTCCCGAAAGCTTGCTCTGTTCGCTGTAGGAACATTTTCTTACAGCGTTCAGTGAGTTTTGAGATTATATATATATTTTTTTAAAGGTGGTGCTTTAGCCAATATTTGAGTCTATTAACCATCGTCATTGGCTAAATTGTATGTTTTTGGTGTCAATGCAAACATGGAGCTAAAAAATCTGCACTTTCATCAATGCTTTTTTACGACTGCAAAGGCAAGAATGCTTTTCAAGCCGCGAAAAGGATATGTGTTGTTGACGGAGACAATGCTGTTAAGTGAACGAATAATGCACAAATTGTTTAAGAAATTCACACGGGACATATTTCACATTTAAGACCAGCAAAACTCTGGTAAGCCATCCGCAGTTGATGACGACCAAATGAGGAGCTAATTGCAAATAATCAATGCATTACCACTTGCGAAATAACAGAGACTCAAAGAGTCGAATTCTAACAGTTATAAGCATTTGATGCGAATTAACTTCGATAATCGCCTATATGTTTGGGTGCTCCATAAATTAAGAGAAAATTTTAAATGTATTGTATTTTCACGTGCAATTTATTGCTCAAACAACGAAAACAATTCATTTTTGAAATGGATGACGGCGGGCGAGGAGAACCTGTCGGGTTGGATTATCAAATATGCAACTGCCTATGGTCCCAGCGACTTTGGAAGAGGGACCGAGATTTTTTTTGCATTACTTCCAAAGTAATTTAATTTACAAAGGCAGTGCACTGGAAGTTATTCAAATTAAGTATTGTTTAAATTTTGGAACATTATTCTAACAATTCCTATTTAATTACTTTTTGTAACTTATACATGATGTTTTATAATTCTAGAAAATATTTGTTAGTTTATAATTAAAAAAATGTCCTATCCCATAATTTTTATCCTATTTAGATTGTGTTAAAATGTTGAATTTTTAAAAAAACTATTTTTTATAAAGTTACTTTTAAATTTCAATTTCGCATTTCTTTAGGCGATATAGTGAAACCAACTTTCTTAAAAGTGATCCGCAATCAAATGTTTTTTTATTTAAGTTTGCAGAAATTCGCTACTGAAACCTGCTTGTATAGACATAAAATTAAAATCAATATAAAAATATGTAGTTTTGGGAGGGGAAAAGGAGGCCCGAGACTTGCATTGCCTAAGGGTCCCTAGAGAGCTTAATCAGGCCCTGACTGATATCATCTACAGTAATGATGAGCAAAAATGGTTATGGCTTTATTAGAGTGAGCCACCATCAACCATTCCAAAGGCCAATATCTATTCGCAGAAAGTAATACAGTAGAGCCTCGGGAATCCGAACTAATTGGGGCTGACCTCTGTTTGGATTCCGGGAAATTCGGTAAAATACTCTTTATACACCAAATGCAGTAGACTATTGACTTTGGGTACTCTGTGAAAGAGTACGGAAAGAAGTAGATGCGATTCGCATCGTCAAGCTGGTTTAGTTCCTTATGTCAAAAGAAGATAACTGATTTTGTTCCTGCTAATTTAAGTGTTGTATTCATTCTCAAATGCTAATTCAAATGTTTCTTTTAAAATAGGAATAAACATTAGCTTTACTTATTATTCTTAATTGTTATTTTCCTTGATTCATAATAAAATTTTTTCAGAAAATTAAAGAAAGATATTCGGATTCCCGAGGATCTACTGTACTCTGTTGTGTTGGTGCGATTGGAAGGATATTGTCTATTACGAGCTGCTGCCGCCTAACCAAACCATAAAGCAACATTATGGGCAATTATAAACAAGCCATTGACCAGAAGCGCCTAGAATCAGCTAATCGTAAGGTTTTTCACCAGGATAAAAGACTACACGCGTCTTAACCCCCCCTCCCCGGCGGGAAAGTTTTTGAAACTTGGCTGGGATGTCCTCCATATAGTTCCGACTTGCCACCTTCGGACTACCATCGGTTCTGCTCGTTTCAAAATTATCTGAAGTTTAAAAAAAAATTAAATTCTCTGGAGGATTGCGAATAGCACTTTGAGCAGTTTTTTAACGATAGACCTGGGATGTCTATGAGAGGGGGAGAATTAAACTTCACAAAAGATGGCAAATCATTAAATAAAATGGCGCATATATTATTGAATAAACTTCAGTGGCAATACACAAAAAAATTGTTTTCAGTTTACCCCAAAAGACTGCGGGTGAGGAGACTTTCCGAACGACCCAATATTTCTTAAAAGGATTGTAATCTTCTTCCACAGATATAAATCTGCTAAATAATGTCTGTGGAAAATTTCGTTCCTAAAAATCTCCCTGAAAATATTCAAAATTCCTTGTAATTTTGGAAATTACACACCTTGAAATAAATTTTTATTAGCGTAAAGAATTAGACAACTTCTGATTACAAAACAATTCATTCATAACACATTTTTCTTTACCATTTTTGCCGGCAAATAAATCAAATCGCAATGATTTCTTCCTAATTCGAATTAAGAAACGACACATATAATTAAAGTCAGAGAACGAAATATTAATAATCATTGTGCAATGGACAGATGCGATTCGCATCCGTTTTAGTCCCAACTTAACTACTCCAAGACCAGTGAAAGGCTAATTTCCGGGTATCAACCTTTTCCAAACAGCATTGCTTATTCATAAAGAGGCTGGGATCCCCTTTTTTTGTTAGAATTCCAATTCATTTAAAGCAAATCACATCACTTCGAAATCACTCAGTGTCACTGACAGCTCTCGAAATCTCTCAATCTCTGAATACATTTAGAAGAAAATGCTTATCAAATCGAACACAGATGAGAGGGCAAACCCATTTTTGGTAGAAGCATAATCGCCATCGCTTTCAGATCCTAATTAGCCTATTATTACCGCTGAGCAGAAGGCATGTCTTTCATTCAAACAAAGCAATAATACTAAATGCACACTTCAATCCGAAAGAAAAATTCTCAAATGATTACCCGGTACTTATGTCTGACATGTAATTAAGCTTTCAATATGAGTTGAATAATAAGAATGAAACGATGAACAGAAGAACTGTATGATCATTTCTTAATTAAAACAGCAATCAAAGATATTAGTCTCTGGTCGAACGGAATGAAGTCATTTTGGTTGGAGAGTCTGCGGAAATATTGCACCTTCTTCGCTTTAATGACTCAATAGTATGTATTCAGGTGCATGATAAAGCCACGACCTTTGATTGCATGACGCAGCAAAAGGGCAGGTGCTCAAGTGCTGTCTTTTTCAACTGAATACAGAGTATCCTTCTTATGTAATTGTTTGTTCAGTCACTTAGAAAACTATTACTTCCTTCGTCAAAATCTTAATTCTGCAGAGATTGATGTAGCTATATATTATCATTTGTAGCACATAGTTACACATAGTAATTTCCAAGTAAACTGATATTTGAATTCGTTCCGAGTCGATTATTACAGGCGATCAGTGGCGTAGCAAGAGAAAATGAAGTTGATTTTATTTCACACTTTTTTCGTATTTCTCTTTAAAAAAAAAAACCGTACCATTGCGGTTCACCAGAAGACCGGTGGAAAGAACGTCTACAGAGGCTGTTTGCACATTTTTTTAGACGATTTTGTTTCACTGCAGGGTAAAATAGTATGAATGGAAACATTTATTTTTACAACAATTACATTTTCGACATAAAAGTTATTGTATACTATCTAAAAATTTTGCTTATATGCAAAATTGAACTTTTAAAGAAGCGATGAATGGACGGCTCCGTTATTGCTCTTTCCGAGGGAAGTTATTTTTAGTCATTTATTCAGACGCTGCGAAAGCCATTGTTTTTCGATAATTAGAACTACGATAGGTAATATTGTTAATAAGAAAGGAAAAACTTTTCAAAGTCTGGCTTCAAGTTGAAAATTTTTTCCAAATACGTATCCATAGAAAAAACGCAGTTCTTCGAATATTGCAAAGGTGAGATCTTTAATGTTAAAAGAAAATCCTCCAAGTATAAGGTTTGTTGAAGATCGTTAAAATACTCAGTATCGATATAAACCAAATTATTAACACTAATTTGAATCTGAAAAAGGCAAAAGATACAAAGTTCATCTCTTTCTCCATGTCATATCGTTGAACGCAGAACACGCTGCAGAATTCGTTGTGAAAAGCATTTATCCGGAGAAAAATAGAAAAATGCTGTAACAATAGATGAAGCTTGGGCCTATTTAAATGACTGCAAAAAAAGGACCAATTTATTATCATCAAAAGGAGATGGTTCAAAGAACTTAAAAAACGTTTTTGTAAGGGATTTATGATTGTTGTTAGATTTCTATATAATGGCAAAATAAAAGTAATGAAAGTGGAGAAAACTGTTGAGATCAACTCCGCGTACTTCTCATGAATATATTTTATCACTAATCTTCAAATATGAAATACCATATCTTTATCCACAATGCCATCAATCATTAGAACTTCATCAAGCCGAAGCAAACAGCCACACAACACAGTCCATTGTTAATTTCCTGGAAAAAATAGAACAAGAGATGGGTATAAAGACTATATCCTTCACTGATATTCCTACTGAATCTCCTGATGGAGTTTTGCGCTTTTGGACTTTTAAAATATGCAATATCCAAACATCAGCCTACAACCCTTTGTGGACTCTGGAAAGCTGTTCAAGAGGAATGGGGCAACATGCATCTTCTGATCTCCAAAAAGCATTATTGTCATGGAAGTTATGATGCAGAAAGATTGTTAAGAAGAAGGAACATGTAAAACACAAAATAAAATATGAAAAGTAGTTCTGTAAATATTCCATAAAAGTCATTTAAAGAATACGCAAACAGCCTCTGTATAATTCTAATCCCCGATTGCTAGGCCAGTGTGGGCGATCGGTTAACGAAATTAATCTGCTCAAAGACGATGTTTGTTGAACGAATTGTTCGTTAGCAGATTAATGGACCTATCATAGGCTTTTATGAGAAATGGATTATTTCGTTTTTGAACACCTAATAACCAAATAAATAATCGGCAGTGTTTTCCCTTTAACTTTATTGTATACTTCCACAATACGACGTAATTTGAGTTTAGTTTCCTAGTTTAGTGAAGAGCATCTGCAGAAGGTGTTTACACATTTTTAGAACGATTTCGGGGCCGTTTAATTAATGTTTAAAATATAAAGACTATTTTTTAAATGTTCGATCTGATAGCTTTTTTTCTGGACTATAAGTCTTCATCGTGATTTCTATGATAGAAAGGCTTTTCGCAAAATTTCCAGGGGTATTGATTTCCATTTCACTTCTTTCTAGAGTCCATCAATCGTGGTGGGTTGGCTCTTAGAAAGAGCTCTCTTCAACAGAACAAAAGCACAATAGTCCATAGGTGAAGCGTCAGGGGACTTCGCTGGAATATATTGAAAATGTATATATGCAATACCTGTTTCAGTCTTCATTTTTTCAAGGAATGCAGTGGTACTTTTCGAAGTATGACTTGTAGCCTTGTCTTGATGAAATTTCACCTTTGAAAGTCATTGGGATAGAGAAATGGAATTTCTTCTGTAAATTTCGGACGTAAAAATTTTTTTGATATTAAGTTGAGTTGATTTTAACATTTTTTTTCCACTTCTCTTATTTTTAATTCCCCATTATAGGAGAACCCTGCGACAATCATAAACGTCTTACTGAAACTTTCTTTGAATTGACGGAACCAGGTTTGTACATTTTTTTCTCTTCGTTTTCAATAATAAGTAGACCTATTTTTGTTGCAGTCATTTAGGTAAACTCATGATTCATCAAGGGTCAGAATGTATTTCCATTTATCTCCTGTTAAATAGTTTTTACACAGGGTTCTACAGACTGTTCTGCGTTGAGCCACATGCCTCGGGAAAAGCTAGTGAACATTATGTTTTTAAACTTTTTTAAGTTGTAAATATTGGTTTATTATTTTATTTATTGTTGCTACAGATATATTTAAAGACTTTGAAAATGATTTATGTGCCGGCGGATTTCCTCTTCTTACCAGTGATTTCACTTTAGAAATATTTGAAACAGTACGTACCTTCTTCGGGTATTCGTTTGGAAACTTCTTTCCATGTAGAAGTAATTATTGATTGTTTTTCCTTTCCGATTAATAATGTTGCTTATTTTGCACTTAGAAATTTTAATACGATGCATTTCACAACGTTCTTGAATTATGGAGTAAGAATATTTTTCTTCGGAAAGCGCAAAAACACATCCTTCAATACACAGCTTGTTTACATGCGACATTTTGAAAGAAGAATACATTTTAAAGCAGCAGACGATATTTCTCATTTCAAATAATAAGCTGTTGCCAGAAATTTTTATTCCAAAACATTTGCTTTTTTAAAATTCTTTATCGAAATCGTTCTAAAAATGTGTAAATACCCTTTGTACTATAAATTTTGGACACACTCCCGTGCACCCTTTAGGTCCAAAATTGGATTTAGATCTGTAATTTTGATCATATAAGTAAAATTCATCTATCTAACTTGTTGCGTTTTGAGGTATTACTTTCACATTCACACGAATATTTATACCGATAAATGGTCAACCCAATGACGGATTTAGTCCAAAATTTTACATAAGTCTACAATTCTGGTGATAAAACCGAATGCTAAATTTCATCCATCTAGTTCGTTGCATTTTTGAGCGTACTCACGTACACGTAGGCGGAAAGATAGACATCTTTTCTTGGGACGGATTTTGTCCAAAGTTTGACAAAAATCTACAGTTTTGATGCAAATAATACATACCGAACTTCGTTCTTCTGGATTGTTCCGTTTTCGAGTTGTCGGGCTCACAGACCGATAAAATTGCAGAAATAAAATTCCAAAGTAAATAAGTAAATAAATGGTTTTACTAGACGCGGGGAGTGAAAAATGATCAAATATAAAACGAGAAAAATTATACAAATATTCATATCAAATTCGTTTGATTATTATGATAGTTTCTCTTTGAATGCTTCATTTACCAGAAAGTGAAAATAACTAATATAATTTTTTATTACGTTTATTTTTATGTAATAATTATAATACATAGTTCTGGCTTGCTTTCACTGGTAAGCACTGTTCTTGGTATACCCTTTTTCAGGCCTCATAGTATTATCAGCTTTTTTAAAATTAAAGTTTAGTAAAATACGCATTTGCAGAAACATCAACTATGTTGTTTAGATAGAAACTAAGTTAGTTGCACACAAATGTGTTGTAAATGCAGAAGCCAGAATCTCATTCCATAACTCTTTCATAGATGTATAAAAAATCATACTTCTCAATTTCGATTTCCATCTTTCATCTGTTCGCCTGGTGTGTTCACTGCTGTTCCTGGCAACCCTATGGTTTTCTACATTCGTTAATTCATTTCTCTCATGGCGGCGCCAAAAGATGGCAGCTAGATGTAATTCTAGGAATCCTACACACGTTACGTCTTCATGTATTTATTTCGTGAGGTAATTGTTGTCAGAACATGTGTTCGTTTCCTGTTTGTTCATACACCGAGCTGTTGGTTAACCTGTCATCCACTGCACTTTTAAATTAATCAAAGAAAAGTCTGAGGTTAAAAAGTAAAATGAGACTTACTGATTTTAAGAGATGAGAAATTTTAATGAAAATAAATATGAATTGGAAATAAATCTACCAATGAGCAAGAATTATTTGCAAATTTGTGGGAGGTTCGAAAAGTCCAAAGGTGGTGCAAGGAAAAATATTTAGCCTGGAAATACAGTATGGTTATAAGCTTATACTAATGTTTATCATTTCAAATAGTTTACATCTATATTAGTGATAACTAACAAATGAATTTGTAGATGCCATAGAAAAAACCCTATACTTAACAAAAATGGTAATTGTTCTGACAAATTCAGACAGGAAAAGTCCTACTCGTTTTTTAAAGCAGTTAAAACTTTTTTATTATGCAAAATTGAGAGTTCTGATATGCATATCATATTTTTTTCGTAAATAATAATATTAATTCATATTATTGCAGTGGATCTCAACCTAGAATTCATGGATGAACCTAGAAATAATATGATTTCAATCACTTTATTCAACAACAATTTATCTTCGCATTTCGAATGGAGTACATTACACTTAAAATATTTACATAAAGGCTTATTTTAGTTTAATTAGATTAACGTCCCATTTTGAAGCTGTATGAGGGCTATTTTAGGGCAAATCTCTTCATTTTGAGTCGCGGTCAGATGACGAGGAGGACACCTGACCCTCACTTCTCTCTCTAAGCTTTCACACCATACTAACGAGAGGACGCTTCACCTTCCGCGGATTTAACATGCACCATGGCCTATACACTGGCGATCTTCCGATCAACCAGGTTTCGAATTTGCTACCCTCCAACCCGGAAGGGAAAAGTCTGCCACGAGGCTACAGCGCTGACATAAATGCAGCAAACGCCTTTGTGTAATAGGTATGTAGGGGAAAGTTGTCGAATTTGGATAGTCTCCTAGAATGGGCCGTTGTCATAACTTCAATTCAATTAAATATTTGGGGCGCGAAAAATAGGCAAATTATGTTGTAACCATATAAATGTAGTGCATGAAATCATTTGCAAGAGAAAAAGTGGTTACAGTTAGAGAATAAGTATTTAGATTCAGATTATCAATCACTTAAATATTTTTAAAAAAGATAAATAGTATTTTTTCTTATTTTTGTCTAAAAGTTTCTGAGATTGGACCACAAATAATTGCCTAAATTGGGCTGTTTAAATCAATGGGACTATTATCTCGAATTAAAGGAATAGCCCAGAAAGTAGTTATAATCCATAGAAATCCTCATAAATTGGAAGTGGAACAAGTCAAAGCAAAAAACAAAAAAAGACATTAAAATGCACAAAATGTTGGATGAAACAGGATAAAAATGATGGTTACGTAGTTTTGTATCATATCGGAAACAAGGACGATGAAAAACTGAAACAGTGCATAAAATATCATTTTTGGATTCCTACGTTATGTGTTGATGTGAATTTCAGCATCAAAAAATATTTTTGCTTTAATTGTGCTCACAGAAATCGGTGGTCCAATTTGGGAAACCCGTGGTTTAATTTCGTTAACCAAATTGGACCGATTACTACCTTAAACGATACCTTAATTGGATCGATGACATACTTTTCCTTTTTACAAGCTACTTTTTCCTACTTTAAAGTGCATTTCATAAAAAAAGTTTCTTACATTACTTTAAAAATAAATAAACCACAAAAAATTCTACAACTTGTTTCCTTATTAAAATGACTTCTCTGTCACTGTATATTAAAAACCGTCCCGCTGATCCAAATTCGGAAACCTTCCCCTATTATTTTAATTATAAATGGTATCTTATGTTAATGCCGAAATTTTAATGCTCAGGGATAAAATCACCACGACGAATCAACAGAAGAAATTGTTTCTTCATCTTTTTAGTCCTCGAATAATCGTTTTTCAAAATCGCTAATGATTGTTTGATAGACGAAAATCTTAATATATATAAAACTCAATGTGGTATATTTGTTTGTGTGTATGTTCCACATCTAAACCACGGCACTGATTTCAACCAAACTTTGAACACTTATTAATAAGACAAGGGGAAGATTACTGTTAACTTTTCAAAGTGCAAATGTTAATTAAACAGTCAGTTAATTAGAAATTATCCGAAACCGTTTTTCCGCAGTAACTTCTTAGCAAATTATTTTTATACCAACTTAAAGTTCAGATTCTTACCTCTTCAATGATACCAATTTTATGTCTGTGACATTTTTTCTTCAATTCTTATTAATTTCTCAAAATTTATTAAATTGTTAATTACCTGCAGTTGAATTTTAAATAACGCAAATTCATAGCTACTCCGTTCCTAGGCAACGGCTAGACTTTGAACTAATTTACCTTTATTTCTGAAATTTTTGCTTATTTTTGTAAATATATCTTAATATAAATAAAAGTCAATGTAGGTATATTTGTATGTTCAACATCTCCTCCTAAACCACTTCACCGTTTAGAATCAAATTTTGCATACTTATTATTTAAGTCAAGAGGAAGATATCTGTCAACTTTTCAAAGTGCAAAAGTTAATGAAACAGTCAGTTAATTAGAAATTAACCTAAACCGTTTTTCCGCAATAACTTCGGCGCAATTTGTTCCTCAAAAAGTATTTTTATACCATCTTAAAGTTCAAAATTTTATCTTTTCAATGATACCAATTTTATATGTCAAATTTTTCCTTCAATTTTTATTAATTTTTAAAAATTTAATAAATAATTGATTGTCTGCAGAGAATTTTGAAATAACGCAAATTTATAGCTACTTCGTTGCTAGGCAACGGTTAGACTTTGAACTAATATACCTTTATTTCTGAAATCTTTGTTTATTTTTATAAATATATTTTATATAAGAAGAGAGATATCACCATCAACTTTTAAAGCTCTAATCTTATTAAAATCTCTGTTAATTGGAGATTAAGCAAGTTATGGTAATTTCCGTGATATTTTTCGAAAATATGTATTATGTCACAAAAACTATTTTCACACATATTTAAAGTTTAAAAAATTAGCTTTTCATGACACAAGTTTCATTTCCTTTCAATTCGTTGCCCTCATTAAAAAAATTTTCAAATATTAAATTGTGTATAAAATTTACAATTTGTAATACTTTTTTATTGGTGAAGAAAAAGAATACATAAAAAGAACTGTTGCTATCTCAGATTAGAAGACTAATTTTATTAATTTTTTATTCATATTTATTTCATTGCTTTTTCTTAAAATTTACTATGTAATTAATTGTCCAAAACATCCGTTAAAATCTTTCTTATACTGTAAGATTTATGAACGAAATTTGAGGTACCTATGCAACAAATATTAATAACTTATGGAGAAAATTAGCTATCGACCGTTTTTAAAAATCGTCTGGTTCAATTGATATTCTCATTTTATTTAATTATTCTCATTCTATTTTAATTAATTATAAAACGTTGCAGATGATAAAAGAATTTTGGGTATTGTAATTTTCTATGCAAAAGTAGTTTTTAATATAAAAAATATTAGACATGAAAGTATTTTAATCCCGAACAACGCCGATCATATCAGCTAGTTATAAATATTTTTTAAATGAAGAAAATGTAGTACTAGAAGTACAGACCTTCATATTACTAAATTTAACACAAAATTACTTTGAATTTGCCCAAAGAACACCTCAGAACGACGTTTTCGTAATTTATATACATTTTTTTTTAGTATTTTAGGTTTTATCAAAATTTCAAGGAACTTTCTTTATGATGTATACTGCTTCAAAGTGCTGGAAATTTCCTTTTCGATCGCTTTATTTGATTTTTAGTACATATATTTGGTATATTTATTTTATTATTAAATTATGTTTATTTTTCATATGAGCATATTTAGATCACATTTTAAGTCAACATTATCATAAATACTTACCTTTTAGTTTATGACAAAGCAAAATTCCAGATCTGCTCTTAAAACGAGGAGCTTAGTGGAAAAATAAGAAAATATTCTCCCCAAGTCACTGGAAAATAAGATCTGAGATATTTTTGGACCTCCTGTGGACTACCTATTCGTGTCTTCCCTCATTAGAAAACCTATCCATCACGCATGTCGTAATACAATAGGGCAAGAGAGTAACACTATCAAAAGGTGATTACAGATCCAACAGATTAGCACCGCCAGGGAAGGAAAATCTTAATGTCTTTGTGTTATCGCATCTGTACCCTCCACGAACAAAATATGAAAAGAATTATTTAATATATTCAAAGAAATTCAGACGGCGCCTACATGGATACTGTAAAGTTCTGCTATCTCCCAATGCTCAGTTACTTTCCTAAAAACTGGCCACATGCTACCTGCTGTATGGAGATAGATGATATACGCGTTAAGTAAGTCTCTGACTATGACACAGACTTTTCAAGAACTCATGATTTGAAAATTCTGATTTTCCAGCCCCACTCTTATGGCATATAAACGGACAAGGAAAGTTATTACTTAACTGTGTGATTATCAGTTTGTGAAGAAGTTCTCTCAGGGGGTGGCGAAGACATGAAAAAATGCGAAAATTACGAAACCTCTAAATCCTGAAACCAAATTAAGAAACGACTCTTACTTTTCATACTAAACGAATACGTCTCCTTAAAAAATGGATAACTACATGTAAGTAACTAACCTATTTTGGTGTAAATAGTACAGACGAAAAATCAGTAGGACCCCAAAATATCTTTGGAGGAAGGCCAGCTGAAAACGGAAATGAGAAGTCTGATCGTAAGCACATAGGAGTAATTTGGATCATAAGCACTGTAGAAAATTTTCCTAACAACTATTTTAGGATTTCAGGTATCTGATGCAACACTGTTTGACAGGAGCTAACATGTCAGGAAAAGGACAATACCTGACAGCAGGGTTTCCTAACAAAAGCGTTGATTGACAGAGTCGCCAACGTGTCTGGGACTGGGCAATACAGTATTCTTAGTCGAATACAAAGGTAAACTTCTGAGAGACGAGAGAGCAAAATTTGCCTTGGTGGGAATAGCGATAGTGAAATAGGAATAATTGCCGAGAGCTTTTGAAGTTTGTGAATGGAATGTCATTTGCCTCATGAATAGACCTTTGGTGAGATAAAAAAATGTTGAGTTTGGTTTTTGAAGGGGAGATCGTTGCTTGCTGTTCAGGGGACAAGAACCAGAGATGTCTCGCGAGGATTTTCGGATCTGGACTTGCAGTTCTCCCAAGAGTGATTGCTAATTTTTGTGTGTTTGCGGACAGAACCGGACCTCGGGCCTGATCTTGCGGGAGTTCACGTGGAACTCCGGAAACCATAATGATTTTTTCCAACAGACTGCAGTTTAGTGAGTCTCTAATTAATTAATGAGGAGATACCTCAAGCACGTTCAGTTGGAACTGTTTCAAACCCGGTCCTGTTACTGACGTTCATTTATTCCTAAATTCTCGACAAGAGTACAGTACCTACCCTCGAGGGTATTTCAATTTTATTAATGGTGTATATAACTTTAATAACCAAGAAAATGAATGTTGTAAAATTTGAATAAATGTGATTGAGCTGTAAATAAATTTCCGAAAGACAACAATTTGTCTGCATTTGCCTCCATCTTGCTCAGACATCAACAGCTGCCATCGGTCGTGACGTTGCAGCACATAGGAGTAAGTTGTATCGTAAGCACATAGGAGTAAGCTGTATCGTAAGCACATAGGAGTAAGTTGTATCGTAAGCACATAGGAGTAAGTTGTATCGTAAGCATATAGGAGTAAGTTGTATCATAAGCACAGAAAGTTCCAGGGTGGTTGGGTAGAGCGAGAAAAAATCGTAGGCTTGTAATAGCGGCATACAGTCTTAATAAGGGAATGTACCAAGTTACCTCGCTATGCTTGCATTGTAACGTATTCGTTCTACGGACCTCCGCAGGTGATGCTAATTTCATTTCCAGATGTTTCACAGAAGCGTTCCAGATGCACAAATGGGAACTGGCGGTTAGATGACCGGATGTTGGTGGTGATACACTGTGAAAGAGTGTTAAAGAATTCTTGATGGTTCTAGACCTTTTTCCCTAACCGTAACTGTGACTGGTCGAGGAGATCTGAGATGGATTCTGGCAGAAGTTCTTTCCAGACGTGTGTTCAGAGGGCACTCATCCGTAAGATATTCTGTATAATCTCGAAATATGTTAACTCTTCAATGGGAAACTAAAATTATTTTCCCTGTGTATCTATTGTTTTTAAATATTTGTCCTAGATTCAATAGCTGTGCATACTTGTGTAGTTGAAACTTGATTCCAGTTCATTACAGCATCAAGAATCGTTGCAGTGTTTTTTTTTTCATGTATGCGACATGTGTGTGGCAGTCTGCAATGGCGTACATCATATTCTTCTGTTGAGCTGATGATAGAAACCCACAATTCCTGATGTTAATACAATGATGTCACTTGGCGCAATATTGATAAGACAGTGTGCCCAGTGGCATTGCTATCTTAACATCCTAAAGTGTTTTTTGGCGTGTGATCACATGCCATTGCGCGAATCATGCTTTCCTGATGAGCTGATGATGCAAATTCCTGATGCCACTAGGTACATTGTCTTATCATGATAACAATTGTCTATCACTTCAAGTACAAAAATGTTCTGCCATTTATTTTGAACTTCAGAGATTAATCCTGGAATTTTTTTGACGCATTGACGTGATAAAAGGTTGGGAGCCGTTAGTTGAGGTATGGATAAATTAACAACAGCTGAAATCACTCCTTTAAAATATATTCTAATTCTTTCAATTAAAATACAAAGCTTTGAAGTTTTCATTTTTGTTGTACTTGAAGTTTTGGATTGCATTTCGCTGCACTGCAACTTAAATTTCCAAACTGTTTCATTGTTATGTCCTGCTGTTGTCATATATATATACAGAATATTTGTCTGAATTTCTCCCTCTAACATAGATGTTTTTCGGCAGATAAATGTGGGGGCCAAGAGGTGATGAATTTTCTAAGGAGTTCTTTATAAACAACAGCAATTATCCAAGTTGCTATTACTATTCAGTTTTATGTTTGTTTTGCTTTGAAAACTCAGCTATCCTGTATGCTATCTTGCTTGCTAAAACCACCGCACCTTTGAAGTTTTATAGTTCATTAAATAGCAATCTGAAATCCGTTCGTTATGCCGAATATAAAAAAGTTCAGAAAGTTACTACTGGTCTTTTAGTTTAAGCAGAACTTGTGAAGGAATTTGCTGCAACTTGCTAAATTACAGTGAACAAACTCGAATGAGCTGTATGAGTACAAAATTTCTGAGAAACAATCGAAATGCAATGGAATATGAGTACCAAAACAGTTCCAAATTCAATAAGAATACGCCTTTCGAAAGATATTATTCTGAAACATTTCGCGAAAAAGATTTCTAATTTAAATTGGCACTTCTTGATAAAACAAATCGAAGAAACTGGAGGTAAATAAAGCTCTTACTCAACAATTCAAACACTTAATTACATTAGTAACTCTAAAAACAAATATTTGCTGCATAAATGAAGCTAAGTAACAACTTTTGCTTTTTTGATGCGTTATCTTCTGATTTTCACTAATTTGCATAACGCCAATCATCTTGGTAATATGCGATGACAATTCTTAAAAGAAGTTTATTAGTGCTGCATTTAAACCTAAATAAAATTATGCATAACATCTTGCGTTTTCTCTTAATTCGAAAAGACAGCTTAAAAATTCTCCGAAATTTTGAACCCGGAAACTACACCAAGCAAAACCAGATCTTTTTATTTTGCTACCAATCGCAGGGCCAGTTGCAATAACCCAGCCAAGTTCTTCTAATAATTTTGCTTGTTCAACTTTTATGCCATACTCAATTTGGTTTGGTATCTCAACTTTTATTGCTTCTATTTCCGCAGTCAAGTAAACACACGCCACACACAATATTTACTCTAACACGCATTCCTTGTTAAAATCTAGATTAAAAAACAAGGCCTGTGCTTATCAGTTGGTACGGAATACATTCACTTCAGTTCCGTTAATATCTTAATAAGAACTTAAGCTGAAAGTGGTAGATCGGAAAACATGGGTTTATTACGTGTTTGGGCAAAACCTTGTCTTTTCTCCACAAAAGCCACCAGCAGAAACCCTTCCCTCCTTTCAAAAAATAAAGATAAAGCTGTAATTTATGCGATTCACATTACCACAAATTTCGGAAGGCCTCCATTCACTTAATACAACAAAATACGGATGAATTATGCATGATTACAGGATAAAAGTTTTACGCTCTTTCCCGTTTATTCTTTGCCTTCTTTTTTTCATTCTTTCTTTTTATATTAAATGTCATAACTCATTTCTCGTCTGCGTGCCTCTGATTGGTCGATTCCGCTGTTATTTAAAAAGAAAGTGTTTCCACTCCGGCCTATTGTCATTACATGCGAGTCGTTGAAAGAGCAAATCACACTTTAGGAATTCACGTCTGTCTTGGGACTCCGCTTTCGGCCGCTAGAGGACGCCGCCTCTGTTAAAATTCTACTGTGATGCCAGATTTATTCTGTAAAAACCATTTATTTCGTCTATCTGGAGCCCGGATAAAGAGAAAAATGCGGGAAATAATTATATGATAAAATCTTCTAACCCTGCCCGATTCGTTTTTATTCCAGCTTTCAGATTCTTTTCATCATTTTTAGGGGGGAAAGAATTTAAAGCAGTTATTGGAAAGGGAGCAGAAGAAAAATAATTTCTTCTTTCGTTCTTTGAGAAGAATTTTCAGTATAAATGGAAATCGTTTTCTTTTCTTTATCTTCTCCATTTTAATGCGGTTTG